>JACXGJ010003855.1:0-50194 GCA_016801105.1 Esox niger | reverse complement strand
ATACCCCACTACATACCTGTCTACCACACACGCACTAATACCCCACTACATACCTGTCTACCACACACGCACTAATACCCCACTACATACCTGTCTACCACACACGCACTAATACCCCACTACATACCTGTCTACCACACACACTCATACACCACTACATACCTGTCTGTCACACACACTTGTGCACACTGCATACCTCTCTACCACACACACATACTCATACACCACTACATACCTGTCAACCAGACACATTCTCATACACCACTACATACCTGTCTACCACACACACTCATGCTTCCACACATACTCATACACCACTACATACCTGTCAACCACACACATTCTCATACACCACTACATACCTGTCAACCACACACATTCTCATACACCACTACATACCTGTCTACCACACACACTCATACACCACTACGTACCTGTCTACCACACACACTCATGCTACCACACATACTCATGCACCACTACATACCTGTCTACCACACACATACACATACACCACTACATACCTGTCTACCACACATACACTCATGCTACCACACTCACTCATACACCACTACATACCTGTCTACCACACACATACACATACACCACTACATACCTGTCTACCACACACACACTCATGCACCACTACATACCTGTCTACCACACACATACACATACACCACTACATACCTGTCTACCGCACATACACTCATGCTACCACACACACTAATACACCACTACATACCTGTCTACCACACACATACTCATATACCACTACATACCTGTCTACCACACACATTCTCATATACCACTACATACCTGTCTACCACACACATACTCATACACCACTACATACCTGTCTACCACACACACACACACTCATGCTACCACACACACTCATACACCACTACGTACCTGTCTACCACACACATACTCATTCACCACTATATACCTGTCTACCAAACACATACTCATACACCACTACACAGCTGTCTACCTCACACACTCATATCCCACTACATACCTGTCTACCACACACATACTCATACACCTCTACACAGCTGTCTACCACACACACTCATACACCTCTACGCACCTGTCTACCACACACATACTCATACATCACTACGCACCTGTCTACCACACACATACTCATACACCACTACACACCTGTCTACCACACACACTCATGCACCACTACATACATGCCTACCACACCCATACTCATACACCTTTACACAGCTGTCTACCTCTCACATACTCATACACCACTACATACCTGTCTACCACACACACACTCATACACCACTACACACCGGTCTAACACACACACCCCACTACACACCGGTCTAAGACACACACACACACCACACACACCGGTCTTACACACACACCACACACCGGTCTTACACACACACCACACACCGGTCTTACACACACACCACACACCGGTCTTACACACACACCACACACCGGTCTTACACACACACCACACACCGGTCTTACACACACCCCACAGACCCTAAGCAGTTGGACAAATGAACATTACCTTAGATGAATTAATAATATTCATAATAAGTAGTATTTCGTCACACATCCTTTGCATTCGATGACTGCCAGACGCTGAGTTCCTTCCCTGCTGATGCTCTGCCAGGCCTGTACTGCAGCATTCTTCAGTTCCTGTTTGTTTCAGGTTATTTTTGCCCTCTGCCATTTCTTCAGCAAGTGAAACTTTTTGGCCCTGAAAAGCCTGCTTCAGTAGTATGGGGTTATTGTCCTTGCAAGGTGCATGTCCGCCCAATAGATTTTGAAGCATTCCCTAGTACCCGCGCAGACACTGATCTGTACCCTTAGGAATTCATCCCAATGCTGCCCTCTGCAATTACATAATCAATGAAGACAAGTGAGCCAGTTCCACTGTTAGCCATTCATGAACATAACACCCCCTCCATCTTATTTCGCAGACAACTTGGTATGCCTATGCCTTTCTTAGCCGGACCACGTAAGCAGAGCCAGCCAAGAAGATTGAATATCTCTGACTGACTGACTGACTGACTGACTGACTGAGTGACCGACTGACTAACTGAGTGACTGACTACCCCTTCTTATATAGCGTAGTGTTAATAGACGTAGACCTGCAACCAGTTGGTCCTGCTTTTGAATCTTGTCAAAGCAAATAATGCATTAGGCTTTCTTCCGTATAGATTAAAACGTTGTTAAGTAAGCCTAAACTGTTCACGGTTATATTGCAACTATATCTGGTGTATCTGTGCATGCTTTTTGAGTCAGGATACATAAAATCATCGCTGGCTAAAACCTTCAGTAGCTACATTAAAGGAAGCCTGTTTATATTGCGACTGTTTCTGGTGGATTTTCAAAGTACACATCTGTGCATGATATTTGGGGTAATATAGGCAAGATAAAAACCCCTTGGGCTGTAAAAGAGTAGGGATTTCCACAATTCTCTCATCTTTTCACTTGATGAAAAAGTCACTCATCGTCACCTATATTGATAGTTGTTGTACCAATGTCATTCGAATGAAATAACTTTGGCTGGGTTAATTTCAAGATGTTAGTTAGATACTAGTAAGTCTATTACTGGCTAATAAGCTGTTAAAACAGCCTGGGACTAAAACCATTCAGTTCATAGATGCTATCAGTGGTGGAGGTAAACTCAGTAAGAAACACCAGTCAGTTTAACACAATGCTTAATGGTGTCTAGCGAAATATTTTAACTTGGCGGGATGTTAATGCATGACAAAATGATCTAATGTTGAGACGCTATGCTTCACTGGGCGAATGTATAGCACTGTGGTGTAGTGATTAAAGACATCCACTCACATGGGAGCCTCGGGTTTGAATCCAGTGAAGGCAGCAACTTTTAGCACTTTTAAGTGCTGGGCAGCTAAACTAGTCTTGCCTGGTTCTTTTTTGGGTTTCTTTTCTCTTGCCACCACTCTGGCACAGTGTCTCATCATACCTTTTTCACAAAATCTCTTTTTTGCTGTCCAGACTCTGTAATATGGATGGTTAAGTCCTCTGTGAATGGTAGTGGCTGATGCCTTATGTCTTTGGATACATTCTGATCGATTTATCTGCATCATATTAACCAGCTTGACTGGTACTGGCAATTCTTTGGTACTCGAGTTATGAGACATTAGCAACTCACTTCAAATACAAAGCCTAGAAACAAAACAAATAGACGGTGACGCTCTCTGGTGCATGACTTTATGATTCAAATAAACACACCTGCCTCTGAGACAGCCGTGAAGCCAATTGTCCAAATACTTTCGCACAGCTATCTGACACATTCACTATTGCACACCTGTCTATGACACACACACTACGACACACCTGTCTATGACACACACACTACGACACACCTGTCTATGACACACACACTACGACACACCTGTCTATGACACACACACTACGACACACCTGTCTATGACACACACACTACGACACACCTGTCTATGACACACACACTACGACACACCTGTCTATGCCACACACACTACGACACACCTGTCTTTGACACACACACTACGACACACCTGTCTATGACACACACACTACGACACACCTGTCTATGACACACACTGCCACACACCTGTCAGTGACACACACTACCACACACATCAATGACACACACTACCACACACCTGTCAGTGACACATTCACTACCACACACTTGTCAATGACACATTCACTACTACACACCTGTCTATGATACACACACACACACACACACACTACTATATACCTGTCAATGACACACACTAATAATACACATCTGTCTATGACACATTCACTATTGCACACTTGTCTATAACACATACACTACCACACACGTCTATGACACACACTACCACACACTTGCCAATGAAATCCGAATACTTTCAATGCACTGTACATACAGTACTACTACACACGCAGAACCGTGCAAAAACCTTTAATACTTAAGGTCAATTCCTTGAGAGACCAAAGTAAATCAATCAATCAATCAATCAAATGTATTTTATAAAGCCCTTTTTACATCGTCACAAAGTGCTTTTACAAAACAACTGGCCTAAAATTTAGTATTTTTTTGGCTCGGCATCTGACAGGGTAATCTGTGAGTCTTAAATGGGATGTTAAACACCATGTTTTTGTCACTTTTCATTGTTTTAATGCTTTAATGTGTATACTTCAATGTTATATAGTGAGCTTTTATATGAAAGCAACTGTATTTACTGCTTTAATAAATGGCTTTAATTTGAAATGTTCGGTGGACTCAGACCTTTTCGCCAAACCATACACTATATATGAATTACATAGTACTTTGATTTAATTGTCTGTAAATCGAATTGACCTTCCCCTCAACTTCCACCAGCCACTAGTCCACACTACCTGGTGGCATGTCAAAAAGGAAGCGAAAGCAACCCTTTAACAACAAAACAGCTAGTCTAATCTGGTAGTTTGACTTAATAAGATGACTGGCATGTATAGTATGTATAGAAATTCACAACTCAATTTGGAAATGGTGATCTTTTGTGGCCCTACAGCCATGACATTTTGTTACTTTATTTGCACACATTAACACACAATATCAAAAACTCTGAAAATAATACATTGAAATTAAAACAGTAATATACCCTATTTGGATAATTGAATGTACCCCTGAGTTAATAATTGGTGGCACCACCTTTTGCTTAAATTACAGCCATTCTTCCTTGAAGAATAGTTAAAGCTCAGTCGAACTGCATGGTGACCGCTTATGGACTGCCCTCTTCATGTCATTCCACAAATTCTCTATGGGTTTTAGGTCGGGGCTATGACTTGGCCACTGAAGGACATTCACGCTCTTATCCTTCAGCCACTGTACAGTTGCTTTGGCAGTGTTTTTTTGGTCATTGTCATGTTGAAACATGAAAGATCTTCCCATTTTCAACTGCTGGGCCGAGGGCTGCAGGTTCTCCTCAAGAATCTATTGGCATTCTATGCTGTCCATTTTCCCATTGATCCTGCGAAGTGCTCCAGTCCCTGCTGAAGAGAAATGCCCCACAACAGGATGCTGCCACCACCATGTTTTACTGTAGGCACGGTGTTCTTTGGGTGGAAGTATGTATTGGGTTTTCGCTAGACATATCGTTTTGCATTCAACAAAAATCTGACTACAGCACCTGCACTACAATGTGCATTTTGGCAAAGCTCAAACGAGACTTGTTTAAGTGTTTTTCTTAACACCCTCCCGTATAGGCCAGATTTGTGGAGTCCTTGTGATTTTGCGGTCACATGGACACATTCACTGACACTCCTTCAAAGTTGCCATTGGCAAAACATATTTCCATTAGGATATTGTGGGTACTATCTGTAAAGAAAAGTCAGATTGTATGTTTTAATTTCAGTCTGTACGGCAACAGAAGGAGAACAGTTTGATACCCTCAGTATCTGTGTGTATTGGCGTCTGTCGTGGGGTGTTAATTGTTTATATCTTGTTTCAGGGCCAGCTTTAAACAGGCTCTGGAGGCCCTACCCCAGTTACACAGCGGAGCAGACAGAAAGTAAGCAGATCATTAAGGCGTCAAATTGGTGACTGTTTCATACTATAACACTAGAAGGGTTCGCGTGAACATTTCTGGATCTTTATTTTTGTATGTATATATTTTCTGGAACTTTATATGCTGTTTTAGACTGAAAAGAGGGGAAAGACTGAAATGTTTTGCCTGAAAGAACAGTGGGACAGATTTTTACCCATGATTCAGCAGTAGGCTACATGTGTATCAGAGGTGCCGCTTTAGAACAATGGACCACGCTAGGCTATTCATATCAGGAATCCTTTAACTTCTAACAGTTGTTTTTTGTCTCACTCCTTTCTCTAATCTCCATTGTGGATTTTTCTCCCCTCCTCTCTCTGTAGATTGCTGGAGGAGCTGTTGAATACATTTAAGAGCAGTATGCAGCTCCAGCTAACATGTTTCCAGCCCTCCTGTATCCAGCCTGTTAAGAGATGAGCCAGACGTCTGAACCCCTCTTTAACATGAACATATTGCCACTACTGTGTCTCGCTCTTTGTGCGGTGCCTATTTAGTTCTATTGATGCACTCTTAAAGCTTGTTGTAAAAATGTTATGCAATCTAAACCAGAAATAGCTTTTTTTACTTTTTTTTTTTATGTTACATTCACACGGATTTGCTGAGTGATCTCAAATCTGGACAGTCCCTTTACTGTGGAATCATGTTAATGAGCTGTGCTATTGTTAGATTTCACTCATCTACCAATCAGCTATGAGTCTGTTCTAGGCTACTTAGTTCTCACTCCCTGGTGTCAAAGAAAGGGCTCTATATACTAAGAAACAACAGTCAATCTGTAGTCCCTGTTGTCTGTATTCATAATGAAACTGCACTTTTTATGTGTATTCACTAGGGGTTTAGCTCAGTTGGTAGAGAGCAGTGCTTCCAACTGCCGTGTTTGGGGGTTTGATTTCCACAGGGGGGCCAATACAAAAATGTATACACTAACTACTGCAACTACTGTAAGTCACCAGAGCGGCGTATGCTAAATGACATGTGAAATGTAAGCAGTTAAAAGGTTTTCTGTTGTCAGTGCTACTCTGACCACTTAACTAACGTCTCGATTGCCAAATAAAGACACATTGCATTCACAGTGTTCTTGTGATTATGAGAAAGAAAGTAATAAAGAAAGTATCTATAGTCATCTCTGTCCCTTAGTCTGTCTCAGCCATGCACAGACAGCTAAGGAGCTTGTTGCACTGACTACGTCTGGCTCTGTATTCTGGTAGGTAGGGAGGGTTAGGTGGAACGGCGGCGTTCATAGGGCGTGGCGAGGTGGGGTCGGGTCTTAGTTAACTCCTTAGTGACTGCTCGTAAAAACGCAACGCGTACCTTCGGTTGAAGGTGTGAGGAGTCGGCAGTAACTGAATCAGGATGGATGCGGTTTTGCAGTGTGTGGTCGTACGTCTGACATCGTAGTGGTAGACGAAGGCCGCCACGCCTAAAATGAACTGTAGGTTACCTCAGGACTGTTGGCCTGGAATTGGCACTTCTGGGTTTGATCAAATAAGACTGAAACATTGTAGACACATCCACATGTAATTACGAAACCATCCCTCATGACACCACACAATAGATGATGGCGACTACAATAGCCTACTAGCATTTATCTCTTTTGTTAGAGATAATTTAATCTCTAACAAAAAATGTATAGAAGATTATTGGATAAACATGTTCTTATCAACATAAACTTAAAAGAAATAAGCATTCTTATTTCCTCTATAAGCGGTTCAAAGCTAAAATCTCTGGCTTTAAGCTATGTACTCCATAAGACATGGTTTTCCAGGCTAGGAGTACAGCTATCTAGACTGAGGTTGTTCTGATTCTTTGTCGTCTTTTGTCTGTTCTAAACATAGATCTGTCTCTGTTTTGTCCACCCACGGATTCATTGTCAACCGCACTAGGTTCAAAGCTCTGAGTCTCCTCTCTCCACCTGTAGACTGTTTACAGTAAGAGAGGTGAGCTGAGGAGGGGAGTTTTACCCCATACTTCTGTTCCATTCAGGACGCTGCAAGTGGAGAGGACCGGGCCTATCTATCAAAACATGTTTACATTGATCTTGTTTTCTACAATAGGTGTTATCTGCCCTGGCAGTAAAGGGGATAACCGCAGTATGTTAGACTGGAATTTTTGTGGGTGGTGGAGTGGAAAATGACAGGCAAACCTGTTGGTTTATGTCAGTTGAATAATATTTTTTTGTTAATTGTCAATCTATGGTATTCCCTTTTTTCCAATTTTGATTCAATAAATACTCATCCAGAAATGATACTGTGGACCAAGAAAAACTGTAATCCATGGTTTGATTTTCTTCATGAAGCCATTACAAATGTTAGCTAACTGTAGCCAACTCTAGCTAAACATTTATGGATTTCATGTGGGTGTGTGCGCATGTATATTTAGTAAATCACCTGAAATGAACTGCATCAGATTAAAAGTAGATTTGGCTATTTACAAGTAATTTGTTCACAATTTCTAGTAGGGATGGGCATTAATATAGGAAGTCCGTATAGGTATAATTTACCCTTCTAAGCTTAATATCATTGTATTTTTTTGTATAGAAACAAACACCTTTTTACTGTCACATTGTGATTTCAATTCCTTAAATCCAGTTTAGTTCTCTCAGTCTGCTTGGAAAGAGGCATTCAGTGGTTTGCCACCTAGACCGAAACTAAAGAAATATACTAACCGTACCTCACCAAATTTGTAGTAATGTTTTTAATGTTATAATAATTTGTCCAATTACATTATAACTATGCCTAGGATGGTCCAGTACTCTCAGTCCAAGTGTCTATAATCATCACGTACATAATTGATAACTATATATCATGTATGGACCAACTATTAGCTGGTGAAAATATTTTGGTGCTACAACTTGTTCCATCCCTGTTTGTTGGATAGCTGGTTTCCTAGCAGGTTTTGCTAGCATGTTTAACTCACTATGAAATAATTATGGATGAAACGTCATATGTTGCGTCCTTAAATGTATTATATATTTATTTTATATCATTTTACTTTTATGGTGAACTGAGGCCTTTAACCTAACAAATGTTTTGCTTCACTAACTATCTGCCACGTGCAGCAGCAAAGGCAGCCTGTACATTATATTTTTGCATGCCTGATACAAAATAATATACAATTCTTGATATTTGCACCTACCACCATTTTGCTAGCAGTGGCTAAGGTTGAATGGAAGTTTGTAATGACTTTGTTAAGGAAACAACCAAGGATTTGGCTCATAGACTTTCAGGTTGAGAATCCATCTAATGTCCAGTTGAAAATAAGTGAGCATCTCCTTTAAAGCAATGACTTTATGTCAATGTATAATGAATGTGTGGAAACCTTTACGTAAATCCAGTGACAGCGATTTCTGCGAATGTGTTTCAGTGCAGCATCACTGACGTCATTATGCTTGTTTACCTCATATTATACTGTGAATAACAAGCAACGTTGATGTGTTTCTCTGGGGTTTTCACTGTTCTTCCATGAACGTGGAAATGTAGTTGGGCTTGTCTAAGCCACGTCAGGAAACAGTTCTAAACCCTCTTCAGTACCAAGGCCCTGCTGAGGCGGAAAGAGTGGCCAACCTCTTCCTCCTTCCCTGGTGATGTAATCACACATGTTTTTGACAGCGTTCTCTTGTGTCTGCTTGATTAACCAGCATCATCCTGCATCTGAAACAGGCTTCCTGTACACACACAAACACACACACACACACACACACACACACAAAGAATGTCGCTTCCCCACAAATCCCTTGGCTGACATGAGCCCTCTGATAGTTTGGCTATGCATATTTAAAAAATGTCACCTTTTTTGCATTGATTTTTTATTTAGTAATAACCTTATCTAAAGGTTCTGTCATATATACAAAAAATATCTCAACAACATTATGTCAATGCTAGACATAAATAATGGAAAGCACATTTAAAAATGCACAACTCACACATTGATACAATCACTACAGCTGTCAGTTGTGGACATTGCAAAATGTCAAATGTGAGTCTTTAAGGCCAACAGATGGCTGCCTGAGAGGGGCATAAATACAGTTTTGTCCATAACAGAAACTACAGTCTACAAAAACACGTTATAATCTCTCAAGTGGTCCCAGAATATGTTCCTCCATGGCCTGGCTTAGTTTGGTTCCGTCGGATTGGACTGGAGTGGCACAATTCTTCAGCTTTATCAAAAATCTGGGTTCCAGCGTACCATGAAAAAAAACTCTTCCACTCCCCCAGACTTCCATCTCTTTTCCCTAATGTACAGCACCGCAGTCCGGCTGGGGTCAGTGTGGTCCAATCGGTCAGTCCATTAGGGCATTGCTATGGTGATGTGTGATGACTCTCTGGTATTCCTCAGATACGTTAGGTGTCATGCTGTGTTCCGTGACCCCGGGGATGGGAAGGTCGTAGCTGCGGTAGTAGTGTCCGCTTGTCTGTTGGTGCGGGGCATAGTACAGGAATTGCCTGGTGAACAGAGGCTCCACCTGCAAGAGCAGAGTTAAACAGCAGAGATGAATACTGGTGTCACTGGGTGGTGGTGGATAAATGGTAACAAGAGAGACTATAGTGTAGCTGCTATGTTTGAGTGTGATGTATGCGCCGTTTCCACATCTTTCAACACACAAATCGAATCGGTCTAGATTGACTTCACTTGGAAACGTGGAGAGCGGATGGAGTTCAGAGCACACAGATAAGGTTGTTGGGTGAGTCAATCAGGCCGTGAGGTCAGGGTGGTTATATACCTGCACAGTGAGGGTCCTCCTTGGTCTCTGTGGGTCCAGACACTCGTCTCCAAAGCTCAGCAGCACCTGGAGACGTGGAGGGGGCCGGCCATGGAGGGCATAGCCTTGCAACTCTGGTAGGCCAAAAGAAATGGAGGTTAATTGGATTTAGAGCAGACTTTGGCAACAGAAGACACTTCAGGTTATTTGCCTTAGCATGCTAAACAATTTGAAAAAATGTTGAAATGTTGAAATGCAAATTACAATGTTGAGTCAACCAGAGGAATGTTATTAAGATGTTATCAGTTTCCTATTACATTTGTTACAAGAAGTACATTTAACATTAATCCACATCAAACTGGTTGCTGCAGTTTTTTCATCAAATGACTTGTACTTAAAAGGTACCTAACTATCTAACCCTCCTACTGCCAAGGTGAAAGCTATATCATTCTGTTCCTGAGCGAGCAGTTAACCCTAATCACTCCACACCATGTAATATCCTCCCGGTTGTTCCTGTAAATACTGGTTCTTAAAATTGCCTGGTTAAATAAGAGTTAAATAACGGGGAAATAAAAAAAGAATGTCAATAATTAGTCCTTCTGACAATTTCCCCGAATTGCTCCTCAGACACCCAAAGTGTCAGCCCCCACAAATTAGATCAGACGAAAGGGTTGGGTTAAAAGCAGAAGTTAAATGTTTGTTGAATCTTGCGCGGAATCAAGTAGAAAGGTTATTCTGTCTAATTTATCATTGTGGCCTGCAGTTGTTTGACTTACTCCACATGGAGTGCTCCATGCAAAGTGCTTGTCTAACAACCTGGGACCTGCACAACACGTCTATGAGATTGACTTCAATCGATATTTCTATCTAAAGAAGTATAGATTGAACATCAGACACATTCACTGGGAAATATCTTGAAAATTCTAGCCTGATTCACAGCTTGGTCCTACCCACTCTATTCTAATAGGTTCTAAAGGGAACATCTACACATGTATCTGAGAGCCTCATCTATCAGGAATGCGACAACGGTTGAAATAAACCATTGCGTTTATTATAACCACATTTTACGGCTGCTAGACGTTACTTACTAATGCCTGTTCTATGTACAAAATGCAATATTGGAAAGGGGAAGACCCTCCAACATCAGTCTGAGAAATTAGTTTTATAAAAAGTTACTTAATTTTGACCAAAGGGAATTCCTATAGGCTGGTGTGCTGATGACTACACAATGTGTGACTGCATGGAAAGTCCTAGTTGTTCATGCAAATGAGACCAATCATGCTCAACACATCTGTGGTAAGGTGAGGTGGGTGCGGAGAATGTCACGTGCTCTCATTCTTAAATGAAGTTTGGCGTATGGAAATCTCAACATAATATTTACAGGAAATGAGGACGTGTCTGCTTCCTGTCCACCACCAGGAAACAGCGTGACAACAGTATGGTGTGGTTTGATTGAGGCACCAGAGTTTGTGCCTGTCTGCAGTAGTTGTAAACCCACCTGTGAGGTAGTCCGGTGTGTGCAGTAGTTTGCAGGTGTTTTCTCTCTCCAGCTTGTTGGGTTTGTCGCTGTAGGGCGATAGCCCTCCCTCCCAGAACACTCGCTCCTGGCAAAGTCGACGGGCGTAGAGGCCATCGGGCGCCATCCACAGATGGACGCCTCTCTCCAGGGTACCACCCGGGGGGCTGGGGGGGCAATCCTCCCCCCGCCCGGGGGTTGGGAGGCTGTCCAGCGGGAGTGGCACCAGGTCTGGACCTCCAGCGGGTGAGTAGATCTTGTCGTCCCTGGAGCAGGGTGCAATGCGGCAGCCTTCCGGACTGGACGTGGTCACTTCCCTCCAGAGAGACTCACGATAGAACACTGTCACATGTAACCGCAGATCTGGAGTGGAAAAGGCAGTTTGCATCAGAAAAACAGCATCAAATTGCTATTAATCAAACAATATGCCTCTAATTTCATAAACAATTATCTGTATCTATACTTCAGTGTAATTATTGACAAGTGTGTCTCCCTGTTCTACTAGTACCAGGGATATTTCGCCAGTCCACACGAGCTATTAATGGCTTACGGGTTACGTTTAGGTAAAATGTGAGTAAGAGTTAGGCATACGTGCGTGCGTGCGTGCATGTGTGTATATACCTGAGAGGGCCTCTGCTGATCTCATGCTGGTGTCCAGTGTGAAGGGGGAGGGCTGAGCGTCAGTTGGGCTGTAACTGTAAAACGACCCTGTGATCTGGTACCCTGCAAACAGAGGAACCACAGGACTTCACTGTCAGCCCGTATTCCAACACTGCATTCATACAAACACCACAGGACTTCCCTGTCAGCTCGTATTCCAACACTGCATTCCTACAAACACCACAGGACTTCCCTGTCAGC
The DNA here is from genome assembly GCA_016801105.1 of Esox niger. Classification (NCBI taxonomy): domain Eukaryota; kingdom Metazoa; phylum Chordata; class Actinopteri; order Esociformes; family Esocidae; genus Esox; species Esox niger. The sequence continues at coordinate 37,542 of JACXGJ010003855.1, read as the reverse complement.
TCGTAGTCCAACACTGCATTCGTACAAACACCACAGGACCTCACTGTCAGCCTATATTCCAACACTGCATTCGTACAAACACCACAGGACTTCACTCTCAGCCCGTATTCCAACACTGCATTCGTACAAACACCACAGGACTTCACTCTCAGCCCATATTCCAACACTGCATTCGTACAAACACCACAGGACTTCACTCTCAGCCCATATTCCAACACTGCATTCGTACAAACACCACAGGCCGAACCGACGGTCACGCGTCCCCGAATCGTTATTTAAGTAGATATCCAGTAAGTATTCAAGCCCATGTTGACCATTTAAATAAATGCCTATTGATAAACTTTATGCATCGTTAACATATGTGTCCAAAAGTCCTACCGTTGTCCATGCTGGGCCCCTGGGCCCAGGGGAGGCTGCGGGAGGAGTATGGACCCTGGGCATACGGCAGTTCAGGAAGAGAGGCCTGGTCAGGAATATAGTCCCTCATCCAGCTTCGCTCTGCACTGGGCATGTAGCTAGGTATCTACAAAGACAGAGAGGTGGGTCACATTGTGTCCTCGGCACATGGGGCCTGTTGCACCCCCGGTCGTAGTAATGAACGGGAAGACGCTGACACCGATGCAATGTGCAGCGCCAGCGCACGTCTGTGTGTTCACGTGTGACCCGCGTGGGCTCCGTTTCTATCATCTTCATGACGTTGCAGCTGTTCTCTCTCCCCTGCCAGCATCCCTCTCTCTTTCTCTCGCTCACGCAAACACACAATCTCTAAGAGGTGAAAGTTCACAGAGCGTCACAATTACCGGCGGCTGCAGGGCCGTGTAGGGGGGATGCAGAGGGTAGCTTAGCGGACTCAGGGGGCTGCCTCCCTCCTCCTGTTTGGATCCTGTTAGCAAGAAATCTGTTACAAAGGAGTAATAATTTAAACACACATCGCATTGGGTAATCACACACAGACATTCAACACACTCTTAATTGATAAACACATAATTGTTGATAATTACACAGGAAAAATCAAGACAGTTGAATAAATGTTAAGGACAAATATTAAATAGCAAGTGGGTGAGATGGGGTGAACTAGTTTTGTGGTTTGGCAGCCTTGTTTTCCTACATACTGAAATGTTTCTATTGTTTCTGTTATTTGCACATATAGTCATTGGCCCCTATCAAAACCTGCTGGGGCATTCAATGACTGGGTGACATCTGGGTTTCCTACTCATTGTGGTGATGATACAAAACATGAGGTAACTGTAAAAGTGTATTCAACAACTTCTCTACATATATATATATATGTATGTGTGTACAATATACGTTTTCTAAAATGTTAATAATTTTCATTCATTCATAAACTGCGCGTATAATCACATAACCGACTCGTAGGATATTATATACCATGCAAATGCAACGTAAATGCAACTGACGTTTCTTAGCGCCCTCCGGTATGATACGATAGACTTTGTAAGGATCTGAGATGTCCAGCTGACTCCGATCCACCAGCTCCTCGAAATCGTTACTTTTGTTGAGCGCGCACCGTAGGCGCGTCTTCCATGTCGGCGGGTCCGGTTTGTCGATGCCCTCTCGAAACTTGCCTTTAAACAACGCCCACGCCTGTAGGAAATTCACAGAAAACGGACGTATTGGTAACGGATAACAGGCGCAGTTGCGCGTGAGTTGGAGTCCTGTGGCACCAAAACCTTCCCAAAGCGCATATCCTGAACTCATAATTGCTGCAATGGTAGTGTGTGCAACCGATACAGGTACATTGCAATATGTTTGCAAAGTTTATACAGCTAATAGCCGTCTCTCACATAAGCAATACAGAATTCCGTTCCGGCGCGCTGTAGGCAACCGCACGTAGCGTACCTTGAAGAGAGCCGCGTCTTCGTCCCTGTTGTAGTCCTGTTTTCCCGCGTGCTTCCACGGTATTCGAAAGATGCTCTTGTCCTCGTTTTCCCAGATCAGACCCGGGTACTTCCCAGTATCCACCTGCTCGATCAGCCAAGAGCGGAGCTTTCCGTTCCCACAGCTCGCCGAAGATATGCTGTAGTCCGACTCGTTCATCTCTATAGTCAAGTTACACGTGCAAGGCCAGTATAGTTTGCTATAGTGGTAAATATTAAATACATTAATTTCACAGCAAAACAATTAGCCTAAAACATCAGCAGAAATATTAGGGTCACATTTTTCATTTGAGTCAAATTGCTTGCAGAAACGTAAAGACCAATTTTACAAACTGTACTTAAATAACATAAGAATACATTTAATTTCGAAAACGTTTAATTGCATGTATCTTTTAATGCAGGTTGCCTTACAAATAAGCGGTAGCAGAGCAAGTGTACTTACCTCTGAAACTCGAAACCCCTTTAAGTTTTGGAATCAATCAGTCTCGAAAGATCATAACGCAGCGTGACAACTCAACTTAAATCATTGTTGACGCGGGCGGGGCGGAGCGATATGCTATTCTGCACCTGCCACCTTCTGTGAACCTTATCATACGAGTGCCTCCCGTAAACAGCAGGGGAAACCCTTAAGAGCGTCAGTCGCACAGAGACACCCGCAACCCTGGAAAGTGGGACAATCTGCTCACAGGAGTACAAAACAATTCATTGAAATTTTATGAACCATTGATATAGGTAAATAACATCCTGTAACGGAAAGCTAAGAGACTTATTTTCATCATGTTAGCCTATTTTTCTATCTACATTACCTAGGCTGAATGCACTGGGGCTAAGTCGCAGGCTAGTCATAGGCTATTTAATATTGTGATAAGGACGATTGCCTTCTTGTGGAGATAAAACGAAAATGCAACTGTGGTTATTGGTGTAGTTAACTTTACTACTGTATGCATAGAAAGTGTATACACATTTACAATTATTTTTCTATGGCATGGTCTGTAATATACAATGAAGCTCTCATGCAGGGCAATCAAGATGCAGTACTGCATATCACTGTATCAGTAGAGTGTCACTGTTTCTTTTGCTTTTGTATCAAGAAACATGCATAGCTATAGATTGGAGAAAAAAACTCCAATATATGGTTGATATGGTCATTTACAGATTCATAAAATACAATTCTCAGCTAAGTCTCTTCCAGGCAATTCCAAGCAAGTAGCATCAAATTCAAACTTGTGTATAAAAGAAAATCCCAATGAATCTATTTTAACATGTTTACATAGATGTCTCAATAGTTCTGAAGTCTATTCGCACTCAGTTCATCTTCACTGGTGTGACGAAACTCTTAGCCTCAGTTGTAATCATTTGTGGTGTAATCGCATCCCTATACACAAAAGACTCATAATCATTTGTATGAATCAGGATTTTATTATTTAATTGTAATTATTAATAAGTGTTTAGCATTTTCCCTACAACATCCTAAAATAAAAAATCATGCACAAGAACTACACACATACACTTGCTTAATCGGGAAATGTTGTAACATTGTTAAAAAAATATGATACAATAAAAATGTTTAAATTTAAGAGTCTGATTGTGTGACGTTATTTGTTTTGAAATAAAATATTGTCGCTTAGGAGGAGAACATCAAAGTTTCAATTGTATGAAATGGTTCATAAAATGTGGTAAACTTTTCAAATCATCACTGACCACATAACATGTTTTAATTTTCAGACTTACCACAATATATAATTTACACCTGATATGCGAAGAAAGTAAAACATTTATTTTCATAACAAATGTCAACCACCTACGTACGCACACAACTTGAAAAGATAGTGTGTGTGTAGAGGGATGTGGGGAAGATGCTAGAATTGACAGATTTACTCTTTATATGTGTGTAGATAATATATGGTTTAATGTATGTTTCGTGTGCGTTTTGCTTGATTGCTCTTGCTTGTCGCTGTGACAGTTAGGGAAGGGAGACCAAGACTGTAGTCACACAGAGACCACTGAGAAATCCCCTCACGACAAGCTGCCCATTTTACCAATACATTTGGCACATGATGTCTCAGGGTGAAAAGTTGGTAAATTTTCAGATGGTCGAACTCTAACATGAATACATCTGAATAAGGAACTCAAGTCCCACCTATTGGTGAGATAAGGATTTCCTTGGTATTGGGTGAATGACAGGTGTCCACTGTGGGTGGGCTAATCAGGAAAGAAACATGGACTTGTGTTGCTGGTAAATAGCAGAGCTCTGGCTGCCATGGCTGCTGTTGTTGGCTTGCTGATGACCTGAGACAGACCTAAGGCCTTCAGTCTCTTCATGGATTAATGGGTTCCTCTTATGTCAGTCCTTAAACCATATCCTTTAGTGAGTATAGAACATAAGAACGCATTGTCAAAGGAGATAAGCAGTAGAGAAGGAACGATAGGTAGAGATTCACATGAGACAGAAAGAGCGAGAGAGAGAGAGGTACTTGTCCTGCACCACCTCTTGGGCCTCAAAGTCCTGGCATATGAACCCTGTTAGGTCCAGCACATGGTTATGCGATCCTCACTGCAGCTAACGCTTCCACCTGAGCCAGTTCAGTGATGGTCACAATGTCGGCCACCACCAGCGTAACACCCCAGGACACACCAGTTACACTGGGAACACAAATGTTCCAGGAATGTCAACCTTGCATAAAATGAATCACCAATCATACCATCCCAAACAGCATTTTATATTTCTTTAAATGTACTTTCTAAATGTAATGCAGGTTTGCTTTATTTTGTCAGCTTTTCTGTTTATCACAGTTTTTCCCCGATTGCTAACAAGCATCTGGCAATACTGAAACCACAATTGTAAAACTCTTCTAACATGCATCTTGGCCAGAAAGTTAATCTCACCTCCAAAACTCACCAAAACCACCCAAACACTTCATACATGTCTCAAAATAAGCTTGTTCAAACATAACACTGGCAACAATTCTCATTCAGTAACAGACATTGTCACCCATATCACACTATCCTAAAAAACACTAACAATAGGGATCATTAAATAAATGATGGACTTTTACTTTTAAGTTTTCTTATTATTTTTCCTATAAATCAGTATTTGATTATAGAATTAGAAAAACTTTGCGCTTTATTGACTGCACTAATGTATACAGAACAAGAATGAATTAGAAATGCCGTAATTTAAATGACAGTAATATCCTTTTTATATATCATTGCATATAGGTAAATAATACTTTTGAAAAATAAAACAGTTCAAACACAAATTTCCCCAAATTCCAGGGCTGCAATATGAACAAACAAACCTCCACAAGTATAGCATAATCACTAGCCTCTTTGTGTTGCAGGGGTCAATGTGTGGTTTGCGTAACAGCAAACCATCATTGGACAGTGATGCACCCATTGTTATGTTAGCTCCTCTCTGGCCTGGGACATCCACAGTGGCTCTCATTGCATTGTTGTGGACATACCTTGTTTGGTTACTGAACAGACATCTTATCTGGATATATTGATACTGGAGTTTGGAATTATTATATATTCTGCTAACATTTTCTTTATATTTCAATCTGGTTACTGCAGAAATGCACAACAGTTGCCATCATTCTGTTTTTAATGTTTTTAACAGTTTTGGGAACAGTGTGTAAGCATTTGGAAAAATAATGTGCTGTTAATATATTGTTTTGCAGGTGGTGGAGTATGAATGGAAAAAAACGTCATGGAGTTTTAGAAGGTGTTCATTGAATATATTTTGTGTGAAGGCAATAAAAAATGATTCCCAGTTTGGTCCACATACACTTTGTCAATAGTTTTGATAATGTGACTTCAGTATTGACCGATTCTTGCTAGCAAATGGGAAAGACTGTAAATACAATCAACATAGTTAAAATTGTTCCAATTCTGATTTCTTTGTGATTTTCTTTTGTTGCTATTTTTCAATATTGAAAACAAGTCAGCCTGGGTTTAATAAAATATTCAAATATTTTATATTCTCACCAGTGAACCAGGCAGGTTTTTCCTTTTTATCTGGACTCATGATTGATTATGATGCTCCTCTTAAGAACCGGGTCCTAAAGACAGATACACATGTAAAACATGTACTGGGACTGTAGTTGGAGCTGGGGATATAAAGATACACTATATATATATATATATATATATATATATATAATTTATTAGTTATTTATTTGATCATGTAATGTTATTATAACACACAACAACATACACTTACAGGTTTGGTTTGGAAGAATCGGCAGCAAGAAAGTCAACAACATATTAAACACTGACAGAGCCAAGTTTTGCATTATGCATTTCTAACATCTCTTGTGATGAAACTCAGTTTGATTGTTGCACTGGCCTCGGCAGGTCTCTTCCTCTTTTAGGAACTAATGGGACAAACCCCTGTGCATCAATAGTAGCACATCATGACAAAGCATATTTACCATGCGCGCGCGTGTGTGTGTTTTTTAGGTCTAACCTTACTCATGAGGTCCAAATGTCTCAATGAGTATAGTCAAACCAGAAGAAACTGGACTCGTGGGGATCTTTTGCCGGTCCTCATGAGGCAAACGTCGATTTCTGGCTCAGGGTTTAGGGTTAAACTTACAATAAATTTTAGAGTTAGAATTGGGGTTTCTTTAAGGTCCATGCATTGTTGGTTACGTTCAGGGTTAAGGTTAGGCATTGCACCTAGGTAAAGTTAAGGCATAAATGTTACTTTACTGAGGTTAAGGTTAGGTTTAGGATATTAGGGTTAGTTTAAGGTTAGGGTTAAAGTTTTGGTTAGGTTTAGGGTTAAGATTAGGGCAAGGGAGCATGCAATGATCTGGTCCCCATGAGGTTAGCTGTACAAACGTGTGTGTGTGTGTGTGTGTGTGTGTGTGTGTGTGTACGTGTGCGCACCTGACAGCTGATGGTTAGCTGTCCGATTATGACTGCACCTTCGCAAAAACCCCTCAGCCCTCTGGGACACAGAGCAATGGGAATCCTCCAATGGGACAGCTAAATCAAAAACCCACATACACAAACATTCATATACGCAAATACAAAAACCCCACGTATACACTTGAACTGGGATACTTTGGCAGCTGAAGTCAGTTCAGTGCCATGAATGAAGAAGAGCAACTATGAGATTGAGGGGAGATTGTGTATGAACTGCACCTTTTATTTTGATGTATTTTATATGATGATTTAGGAGCAACCTTGTTCTAAATGATGCAACTAGAGAATCAGGAAATATTTTGGAATTGTGATGAAAGTTAACTTTCTTAGGCATTCAGAAAATATGTATTTCGTGGTTTCAAACTAAATTCCCCAAGCTTGGATTACATGTCAGGATATATGTGTGAGAGTTTTCGTTGTGTCATTGTTTTTTTATTTAGTCAGAATGCAAATGTTTTAGTTTGTATACAGTGCATTGTAGGTATTCACATGTATATTTGTTCATGTTGTTGCATTAAAATTTTTGGATTTTAAGTTAATTGAATTGGATATATGTAGTTGTGAGTTTTCTAAACAATTTCAGCAAAACAGTTTCGAATGTTAAAGTGGTCGAAAAATTATTTCAATTAAAAGTAAAGATATGCTCTGCTGTGTCAATACATGATTAAAATAATCTCCGGAATCTTAACAATTACATCTGTGAATCTTCTTGGGTGAGTCTCTAAAAGCTTTTTTCCCAAAATTCTTCAGGCTCTTCCAAGGAGTAGAGGATCATGACTAAACAGGAATTTTTATGTCTTAGCATATACTTTAAATCCACTTTGTTTTAAGACAAAACTGCACATAAGACACATCAATATCTTCTTGTTAAACTGTGTAGATGTGGCCTTGTGCTGCTGGTGATTGTACTTCTGAAAGGTAAACTCCTCTCCCGGTGTCTGGTAAAGCAAATTGAAGCAGGTTGTTATCTAAGATATTGCATGTAATCTAGCCCATGATAAAAAACTGCGTTTGTCAATGTCAAGCATTCCCACACCATTATTTAGGCACCACCATGTTTTTGTTCAGTGATGTTCTTTTGCATTTTCCCAAAAGGGACTAAAACAGTATTCCTTCGATGTGTTTCTTTTGTAACTAGGAGGCATTTTTGGAATATTTGCATTCTTTAAATTTGCATATCTTTTTTTCATTCTGTTAGTTTAATCATTATTTTAGAGTTTCTACAATGAGATTAATCCATCCTCACTTTTCTCCCAATTCAAACAATGTCACTTCATTGCTGCTTTCACCACTGGCCTCATGGTAACATTTCGGAGCAGTTTCCTTCCTGTCCTGCAGCTCAGTTCCAACGGCATCTGTTTCTGGGGGGGTTAGTACATAACACAGTACGATTAATAACATGTCCATTCCTTAAGAAAATGTGCATGTGAGCAGATATAAGTATGATCATTTTATTTACAGTCATGTTAAAGAGTAAGTACACCCTCTAGAAATGTTCAATTACACTGAAAGATTGTACTCTGTAATACCTGCATTCATTAAAAATCTGCAGAAATGCATTTCCATTGTGTGGAAAAAATTGCTGTTTTCTTTTGTAACTGTCCATTAGTCTCTTTCCAGTAATCCTTCAACTGTGTTATGTTTGAGGGCTTACTTTCATTCATGACCCCTTTTTTGTCTGTTCATAACGTTTCAATAGGATTGAGATTTTGGCTCTGACTTAACCATAAATAGCCCGAATTTTTTGTTTGTTTTTTAGCAATTGTATTGCTAAATCATTGTTCTGTTCCGAGATCCATGTTCAGTTCAGCTTTTTGACAGATGACCTCACATTCTCCTCAATGGTTCTCTGGTACAATATGGAATTCATGGTTGACTCAATGATGCAGAGTTGGCCAAGCCTTGAGGCAGTAAAGCAGCCCCACTTCATAATGCCACAGCATCCACGATTTATGTTGGTTTAAGTTTCTTCCATTTAAAGGCAGTGTTTCTTTTCTTTTCTTTAAGCAAAGCATCTGGCCTTGTTGCAAACTCCACATTTGACTCATCTGTCCAGAGCACATTTTTCTAGCTTTTTTTTTACCCAGGTGTGGTCTGGCAAATGTCATTCGTGTCTTGATGTTCTTTTTTGAGAGCAGAGCCTTCTTCCTTCCTGACCTTCCATGTAGGGCAAATTTGTGCAGTCTCTTTCTGACAGTTAACTCACGCAATTCAACATTGATTGTTGCAATGAGGCCTGTAGATTCCTTGATGTTTTTGGGGGGTTCTTAGAGACTTCTATGAGATCTTAAGGTCTTTAAAACTTGGCATCCACCCATCCATATGGTAAAGACTAAACCAGACCATATTTCTAATATTTATGGAAGTCTGGACACTACCAAGTAACTTAATAATTATTTTCTAATAATTTGCATCTGTTTTGATGCACCTGATTATAATTGTAGCCATTTTATGTGATGGAAAGGGAGGGATGTATTTTCTTTTTCCATATTAGGAATTACCTTAATCAATGAATGTGGTTGCAATTTATCTCAAATATCTGTTTGTCCAAATATGTAAAAAAGATGACATTTCAGGTGGCGTATTTTCTTTTTTCGCATTACTGTAAATGATCTCCTATATGTCCATCATGAAAAGATGTATGATGATATTTGGAAATCAATCAAACTGTAGCCTGCTTATTTATGGCGTGATATTGTCTAATGAAAGTTGTCTGAATTGATAATCCAGATGATGAGTCATCATAATCATCACAGTCACTGACAACACTGTCAAGAACTAGCAATGTGCCAGGATCACAATTTACCCCTAAAAGCATTCAAATTGACTCTCTGCCAGGATAAATGCAATGCAACTAAAATGTTTCTCATCATCATTAATCGTCTAGGCATAAATTGCAGTGTATTCTTTCAAACGTATGTCAACTTATGTCAAGGGTTGCTAACTAACCCCCCTCTCCAAAACCGCAGACCCATCTTCCCAGAAATCAAGTACCATACCACTTGACTGTTGGGTATGCAAATAAAACCTCCATCTGGCTGGCCATTAGTGTCAGCTTGCAGGACGTTAAAAAGCTGAGTCATAGAACCATCTTAGTTGATTGACAGATAAAGAACGAAAAAGTATTCTCTAGCAGTGTGATGACTCCCCAACAATTGTAATCGAGGGTTGTGCTTGTGTCTGTGTGGGATACAGTAATCACTGGGATTAGGTGTTAATCCCTGTTGTAGCCATGTCATGAGCCTCTCATAGCCCTATAACTGATCCACATTACATCAGTGAGTGCAGAATTGTTTACAGTCTCTGTGCTCAGTATGAATATTAACTGAACATACTAGGTTGCGATGCTCTCTCATCATTATATAGGAAAAACACATTGCATCAAAACCTAAAAACTAGCTGTCTGAGGCACTGTCATAGATTTACAAAGGTATCCTGATTGGGACTGGATTTTCTGACTGGGTCAGTATGATAAGATTAAAACTTCATTGTGCAATAGTCGTATGTATTTATTTGTAGAAAACCAGAAAATAACGCATGGACACATTGCTATTGAAACAGCTGCAATCAAGAGAACTGGATGAAAACTTGTGCTAACCACACCGCTCAATTTGGCATTCTCAGTTTGAGATTGGTCCTCTTCCTAGCTCTTCTTATGTCTCAAAAACACAACTTTCCCGCTCTCTCACGTAAGTGTTCATTCAGATGTTCAAATAGGCCTATCTGACAAGAAAACCTTTTAATATTTACACTTTCAAGTCAGTTATGATTGTTAAGCTTCAATAATGTAATTAGCCCTCTACTCTATTTTTATCAAACAAGTGTGGAACTTTAGCATTTCTGCTCCACCTTGAGATGCACTACTTAAACTAGAAACCTAAAGTCTTGTGAGTGATACCAGAAGTCTGTAGTACTTTCCAAATAACAATTGAAAGGATAAGAAAGTTTGACTTTCATAATTTCAGTTTTCTATTTCAGGTGTTGTAAGAGAGAAGAAGCAAGTATTGTGACATGATAAATCCTTTGATCATTGGACTAACTGTACACAACAACAATTACAGGTATTTACATATTTTACCACTGTCTGAGAATCATTATTTTATACAAGCATAAACGCTTTGACGAGAATATACACTTTACAAGTCTAATGTAAAAGCACAGAACCTTTTCCAATTTTGAGCAAGTTATGCCCAATGTCATTATTGGCCTTTGACTGGGATCCATGGGGTCTTTGTCCTTTAAGATCAATACCACCTCCACAGGGTGGGGTGTTCTAAGTTCAGTGTAATAGGTGGTGGGGGTGTGTGTTGGGGGGCAACCCAAAGAGTCTGGCATGGTCTGGTCTCTCTATAATAGGCTTGGCAGTGTCATGAAAGGACAGGATGTGAGGGTCACTGTGATTGGCCAACAACACCCTCCCTGTCCTGCGCATCTTAAAGTGGAAAACATAATAATATTATATTATATTTAGGGTATGATGTACCAATGACAGTGCAGTGAGGCTGAACTTTATCCAGAACATTCCTGCAGGAATCCAACCCAGAACCTTGGTGAAGCTAGCGACATGCACGCAACAACTGCCAAAATTCACATAGGCCCAGTCCTCCAATCACAAAGACCACAGGTAGCCTGTCCTAAATAAAGAGCTTTCTGCCCAACAACAACAACCAACTCCCCAAGGATCTCCAAGCAAACAAGATCTCACAAACAGGCCTTTCTTAATTTGAACTGAAAGAAAAACCGGAAAACCAGTGTTTCTAAAACAGTCCAACACCTTGGCCCAAAAGCAAGAAACAGTAAATGTTCTAATCAAATTCAGTCTTTAAAAGGAAGCTAAAAGTTCTACACCTAGGGCAGATGTGCCAGGGGAATGTTTTCTCACACTGGGGAGGTCAAATTGGTGATGAAGTCTACATACTTCTTAACTTAATCTCAGAAGATTAGGCCCAAGCCTGAATGACGTCCCAAAACCAACCATGCAGTGTAGGAGTCAGTTCATTGATATTGGCTCATATAATTAATTAGATAATAGCAATTATCAACCAGATTATTCACACACACCCTTAATATTTAAGATGCCCTTAGAGCTGTTCTGTGGAACTGAACAATGTATGTCTAGGGGACACCCCCTGAAAGGGACAACCCCCAGGCCACACATAACTACGCCCCATACACACACACAAGCACACGCACACGCACACGCGCACACACACACACACACACACACACACACACACACACACACAAACACACAACGACCCCACAAATACACACCCACACACCTATACCACACTAATACCTACCTACCTAAACACACACACACGCACACAGTGAGTGAATTCTTATACCCCCAGATAGTTTCCCAGATAGAGCTCAGGCAGCAGCAAAAACGTGAAATGTCTATTCATTCTAAAATGATTCTACGGCCCAAAATAAATATCCTGGGTATTGGGTGCAATTCCTTTCTTTTAATTTCTCAGTTTCTAATCTATTCTAGTGTTTTCTGTTGTTGTTATTGTCGCAAGTTAATCAATGGAATGATTTTAGTCATGTCATTTACAGTAACCTGTGCCCATACTATGTTAACACCTCCCTAGTGCTGTGATGTATTTTTAGCAGGGCTGAGTCTAGCCTCAATGTGTTCCTGTGGGTGCTTTACGTGTGCCGCTACGGGGTTAAGCCACGAGAGGAGGCGTTTACAATAAGAAAGTCGTTTAATGAAAATACACAATCACACACTTGAGACAGTTGAACTTTTATTACACTTACGTGTTACAAAAATGGTGTGCAATGTTGCCAGCATTAAGTGACTCATTCATTATCTGAATGTAGCCAGTCTCTGAATGAACATCTGAGAAGGGTGACACCAAAGTCAGAACAGAGTAGTGATCTTCGTAATGCAGGCCAAGTAGGGACGAGGACAGTAGAGGATAAATCCTCCAAGGATGGTGTGACATGTTCTTCTCTGTGTGGTCCACAGGTTATCAGACTGGACCTGGGGGAGAAAGTGACTCTGGGGTAAATGCTAACCAGGTATTTAAAGGGACCATATCTAAGATTGTTTACTGTACTATTTGCCAAAATACGAGCACAAATGACCATTTGACAATGGCAGTTAATGTTTTAAGTTGATGTTTCACTTTTTTTTTAAATTGTTCAGTTGCCTGAGATATTCCCCTTTTAATCTTTCTCGCCCGTACGTCTGTCAGTGTGCATGGATGTGCAGTTTCCTCATTCTCACTTTAAGAGTTCGCCAGCACTATTCTGCACAATGTAAATGAAGATGAGGAATGGGCAAGTCTTGTTATTGTTTGAATTCAGTCTTGTAAATAATAGAGGCAGGACTCTACACAGTGCCCGTTTAAGTAGCACATCAACTATTTTTAGGCAGCAAACGAGAACATTTTATTTAATTAAGCTGTAGTTACAACAAGCTTGGTGAGTTGAACATAACACAATGTTTCCTCCAAGCTATTCTAATTTTTTCTACACTACACGTCCAACCAGTAGCTGTGACGACAACGTGTCATGCTTATTCAACCAACAACCTCAGTTAACTTGCAGGCTAAGTTAGACCCAGGTCACCCACATAATGCAATGAATCAAGTAAATCCCTGCCAAAGGTTAATTAATAAAATATTTTGCACAACTACCTTTAATTGTAACTAATCCTGTTATCTAATTGTTTAGGATTCACCCACATTGTAATTTAATTTCTAACAACATTTTCCTGAATGTTCATTCAGAAAGGACAGAGAAGAGTTTTCAATGGCAATCTAAGTCTTAACACTTGACTCCCATTAAAACCAGTGGTTTATATTAATGTGAGCAGTCCATAAGAGCAAACTGATAGATCACGAGTACCTGGAAAGATTCTAGTGGAATGGTGTAAGATTCCTTCCAGTGTTCTACAGTCTCATAAAAAATCATAGCAAATGTCTCTGTGGCATTATCCATGTAAGAGGAGTACAGTTTTGTAAAAAGTACAGTAAATATGTGGGGCAATCATTTGGATTGCTAGTTGGACATGAATTGTATCATTATAGGATGTGTCTGAGGTTGATCCCCTCGTTTTTCTTTTATGCGTGAATGACATAGATGAAATAACTCAGTATAAGTGAAGAGACAAGAGAATCTTGGAAACCACTCTTGTACTGCGCAAGGGGGAATTACAGTTTAATTCCCCCAAAAGCATGCATTAAAGCATACTCCGAAAATCCAGCAGATAATTGCAGGCTATTGGGGAACTTTTTGCGTACAATTTTTTTGTACTATTGTTTGGCATATACTAAAGAAAAACGAATGTTGTTGTGCCATGAAATTAAATAACTTAAGCGGTGTAAACTTCTTTGGCAGTGTTTTCAGTCTCGCAAGCATGGACTCAAGTCATATTACTATTCCAAGTAGTAAGATACTAGTATTATTGGCCTGTAAGCTATCAAAACGGCTAGTGACAAAAGCCATACAGAACACAGATGCTATTTGTGGTTGAAGTAAACTTAATAAGAAACGTTAATCAGTTAACACAATGCTTAATACTTTCGAGCTAAATATTGAAACTTGGCGTGGGGTTAAGGCGCAACAAAATGATCTAATGTTGAGACTTAATTTTATGACGAGTAATATATCCCAATTGTTCCCAATAGTGGCTTATTAAGTACTAGACAGTACCTGCTTCATCCTCTCACGCGAAGTACGTACTTGCAGTACGTAGTATGCGATTTGATAGCTTTCATCGCAGGTACAGCAGTGAAAGATTGGCCGCGGTACTTTCGCTACAACACTGGTGTGAAGTTAGTTTTAGACTGGACATTCGACAGACATTCGGCTCTTCAGATCTCAATTGCTCTTTAACGAAGTATTCAAGCAATCCAATATTGGTCTCATTGTGATGACACAAGGGCATATCATGTTAAGAACTTAGCGCTGTGTATCGGAGCCGAAACCGAGAAGGAAGCGTTCTCCCGGCTGGTGCTGGTTGTGGGCGCGTTCAAATAGTATGGAAATGCCGCCTTCTTCTAATTTCAAGTTTCAATAGCTCTTACAAAGAGTATACAATAACAAAGAAAAGTATATATTCTTGACCAGGGGAGGACGGGAAACAATGCACACCGTTCATTTCTTTAAAGTCTGAAGTTTCAAAATTTGATGGCACTTCAAAAATGAAATAGCTCCAACAATAGATATGCCAGGATTATATAAAGTATATACTCTTGATCAGGGAAGGGTAGGGAACAATATACACCCTTAATTTCTTCAAAATCTGAAGTTTCAAAATTTGACAGAACTTCAAAATTTCAATAGCTTAGTCTTGGCATATCTGTTGTTGGAGCTATTGAAATTAACTTCAGAATACAAAAAATAAAGGATATACATTGTTCTCACCCTCCCCTGATCAGGAATATATACTTTTCATAGTTTTATATTCTTAGTGTAAGAGCTATTGAAACTTGAAGTTTGAAGAAGATGCATTTGTATACAATTTGAACGCTCCCACAAACAGCACTCGCTTCCTTTTCGGTTTCGGCTCCGTTACACAGCGGTTAGTTCTCCGTGGCTCGTTAACTTTATACTCGGTTAAAATATGGGTAAATAAGGGCAGGGCGTCGTATACACGTTTGTAATCACAATGAGATCAATACTGGATAACGTGAATAATTCATTAAAGGAGCTATTGAGATTTGAAGAGTCGAATGTCCAGTCTAAAATTAACTTTACCGCGGTTGCTAAAACACCCATTTTACGAAATAGTCGATTCGACGTCCAATGTTTTTTCTTTACCCAAACAAACTTTGCTCCACACATTACCGGTTAATACTTTGTAACTGTGACAAACAGAGCGCAGATATCTGACGCAGACATCGAAATGACCTGGTTGTTATTGGGAAGAGGAATTCGCTATTGCAAAATGGCTATGAGAGTGAAAGACGTGCAGCACTACTGGTAATAACTCATTAGTCATTAGGTGAATGTGTCAGAAAATGTGGTGCATTCTACAGAACTGCAGCTAGGTAACTATTTTCAGAAATTACCGGCCCGCATTCGTAATAAATTCCCAGCAAACTGGCTATTAGTACAGTTACGCGTGGCAGGAGATGGCGCTGTCCAACCGTCCCATGCTAATTTCGCAGTGTGACGGTATGAAATGCAGTTAAGATTGCTTCGTAATACTTAAGCTGTGGATGGAATGATGTGTTGAAATGCGAATGAATAGTCTGCATTCAGCAACTTTACGTTTTGTCTGCGGTTTTTCTTTGTCTTCAATAGTACCTCAGTGGTTTCAGGCAGAAAGCATGTGAATTTCGTGGATTTGTTCTACCAGCAGACTGGAACAGGAGAGCATGCTGTTCTGCTGTTGCCAGGAGCTCTGGGTAACTACTCCAGACAGGGGGCATGACCCAAAACTGCTTTTTCCCATTACTCAAAGGCATATTTAAATTATAATGATCAACACACTATCTGTTTCCAGGATGTTCTAGCCAATATCACACACTTCCATAACTGTTCAAATATGTTGAGATGTTGGTAGGTTCCCTGTTTTTGGTGTTCTCCATTTACAGGGAGTGCTCAGACTGACTTTGGGCCACAACTGAAGAGTTTGAATAAGGAGCACTTCACTGTGATTGGCTGGGACCCGAGAGGATATGGGCGATCACGCCCCCCAGACAGAGACTTTCCCCTGGACTTCTTTGAGAGGGATGCCCAGGATGCTGTAGATCTGATGCAGGTTAGATGTCTCAGGTTGCTGGGGTTTTTGTTCTTTGCTGTGCAGGGGGATTTCCCAGTTACACAGAAATAAAAAAGTTGAATCATGAACTAGTCCGCTCCCTCTCTGTTTTCTCCTCCGTGATTCTCTTTGCGGTTTCCCCTTTAGTCACTGAGCTTTCCCAGGTTCTCCGTATTAGGCTGGAGTGATGGAGGCATCACCGCTCTGATCGCAGCGGCCAAGAATCCCTCCCTCATTAACAAGATGGTGGTCTGGGGCGCCAATGCTTACGTCTCACCGGAAGACCTACAGATATACAATGGTGAAGTGTTGTTATTTGTGCTGGGAAGTGATTGGACGAAGCATCTCTGCATGTCTGGGTTCATTTACTACAGCCTGTGTGTGTCCCCAGCGATCCGTGACGTGTCTCAATGGAGTGAGAGGATGAGGAGACCCATGGAGGAGGTGTATGGAGCAGAGCTCTTTGTTAAGACCTGGGAAGGGTGGGTGGACGGCATTGGACAGTTCGCCCAGAGACCAGGAGGTAAGAGCAACGACATCTTTGCAATGTAGATTTCAATTTTCCAGTTTCATTTGTCTGTCCCTGTGTTAGGGAGTATCTCTTTGAACCCTTAAGTGTGTGTTTTGCTTGTCCTGTGTTGTTCAGGCAGTATCTGTATGGAGCTGCTGCCTCAGATCAGCTGTCCCACCCTCATCATTCATGGACAGAAGGACCCCATGGTGCCCAGCTTCCACCCTCAATATCTTCTCAAACATATCAAGGGTTCAAGGTGACCTGACTCCCCCAATACACTCTTAGGGCTCTGTGTTAACAAACCCAAGGCAATGGGAATCCTTAGGCCACGCACTAGCTGCTTTAAAATCAAACCAATGCATGTTAGGCTAATAGAGGCTAAGTAGCTTACAAACCAGAAAATACCAAAGGTTGTCAATAAGCAAGAGCCTGTTAATAAATGAAAGGGCCTACATTTTAATATGAAACAAGCATTCACATTGAAGAACCGGCAGTGCGGATGTTCTCCCCACAAAAACCAACATGATGAATCATTTTAAAAGGTTCCATTTTAATCACATAACTTAAAGCAATGGTTACAGGAAAATACATATGAAATAAAAGAATGACCATTATTGTAACTGTGGAGGAATTGTACATGGACATCAAAGTATCACTGAGTTCCTATTTAATATATTTACAAGCAAATGCATGAGTCAGTGGCTGGCTGAGATTTTCTAACCAGTATGGAGTGAGATACAATTTTTTTTTCCTGAAAGTACTACAAAAGAAGTATCGATAAATACCAGTGGGGAGACAAAAGAGAACAGATATTTCATCCTGGTAGACACAATACTTTGATGACGCGCCATTTTAAAGATTCAAAATTCTAAGGTTAACAGGTGGACACTTCTAGCCAATTCGTGAAAGGCCTGTATAGAATAGAATGTAACCACACCAGTCAAGACATAGATACTATCCCATTTGAAGAGGTAGTCTTCTGAATCATTATAAGTGTATTCTCATATGAGGTACATTTCTCCCATAGATTTTGGATGGACATGCAGGATGGACACTAGCCTGCATGGAGGGGGTTTTACAATATCCCAAAACAGGACAAGGCTTTGCACATTGTCTGCTGACATTATTCCCTAAATAAAAAATACATGTATGCTCACTGTTGGTTATTGTGAATAAAGCAGTTTCAAAAGCCAAACCCTTTATTGACAGTGTGGACTAAGCTACTTGGCAACTGCACTGGGATAGACAAACAAAACTATTTTTTTTATTGAGAGGATAGGAGGATGTTCTTTGCTTTTTATGAGATATGTATATTTGTTGAATGTTTCTAAGGCGCCTAAGTCATTACTCCTGGTCTGTGTGCATCTGGGCTGTGTGCATAAAAGCTACAAATACAGTACCTGTCAAAGGTTTGGATACACCTCATTCAAGGGTATTTCTTATTTTTTATTTATATTCCACATTGTAGAATAATTGTGGAGACCCAAAAAATATGAAATAGCCCACATGGAATCATGTAGTAACCCAAAAAACTCCCAAATAACAGATCAAAATACACTTACGTTTTAGATTCTTGAAAGTACCTCCCCCATTTGTCTTAATGACAGCTTTGCACACTCTTGGCATCCTCTCAACCAGCTTCATAGTTTCATGTCCTCACTATTATTCTACCATGTGGAAAATAGTAAAAATAAAGGAATGCCCTTCAATGAGGTGTGTCCAAACCGTTGCCTGGTACTGTAAGTTGTGCTGCAGATGTACCATAACCAACAGCGTTTTCTACTTAAACAGATTTTAGCTGGTTTGGAATATCTCTACTAGAATTACGTTTTTAAGGACACACCTGAAGTATTTGCATCTTTCATCTGAGTGCAAGTGAACTGATATAAGGTGAATTACAGAGCCCTATACAAGAGTTTAAAAATAGTACAGTTAGCTTTAACAGGTCTGTAGCCCCAAAAAAGTGCATTGTACCCTTAAAACCAGCCAGACACTGACCTCTTCTGATGGTGTCTCCACTGTAAATCAATCAATATATCAGTCAATATATTTTCATCACAAGTTCCATCGCATTTTAAACTTCTTGTATAGAAATTGTATAGAATTGTGTTCATTTGACAGCATATTCCTTAAAGTGTGATATTTTGAACGAAACTTGCTGATCTGAAGTACCCTCTCTTCTGTAAACAGTAGCTAACGTCTCTTTACCACCCGCCAACCCCACTATAGTCCATTTCTAGCGGTCAGAGAAGTAAATCCTTTTAAGTTCTAAATGTAAATGTACTGGGAAGCAACAATATGTTTTGCTAATCAATATACCCTTTTAGCTAACCCACAACCACTTTTTTATTGAAATGTATGGAGGATAAAAAATATATTGATAAAAATGTCGTATGGAAATAGTATAGACCTGAAATTCGTCTTGCATTGATGACTTGATCAAATGATTGCTTGGTACAAGAAGATGTTTTTAAAAATGTCTGTTGGATATGCTGATAATAGCGAGTTTAGTTCATTACATGTTTTCAATTTCAACAGAACACAGTAGCAAAACTGTGCATGTTTAATTGATATATGTTTGTTTGGGTTTAACATATTTAAAAGTCTATTCAGAGGAAGGGAGATCCGGTTATTTAATGTTTCTTTATTTTATTATAATCCATTTTTTAATGATTTAATTCTGAGATGAATAGGCTGATGACTAAAGGTTAGATTTTTTTTTTGGTGTTGGATGGAGCGTAAGTAATTAGATTATTGTCTAACCAACTATGAGACACTTGTACTATGAGATTGCCAAAAACTTTATTTTGATTCATTTTTCACCTGTAAAATAGATGATGAAAATATGTTCAGGGGAGTATGCCCAGGACCCCCTATCCATGCATTTTTATAGACGTCCCTGGTCTCTTATAGTAAAGAAGAAAAATATGTTTTAATATTCACTAATGGTACAACCTCTTCTACAACTTGTGATTCCAGGTTGCACCTGATGCCTGAAGGAAAACACAATCTGCACCTGAGATTTGCTGCTGAGTTTAACAAGCTGGTGGAAGAGTTCCTGAGCCAGTGATGGACTTATGGTGTCCCTCTTGGCACTGTATTGCCAACATGGTTGTGCATGAGCTGAAAACACATCCACGACTATTGTCAATGTTATATTTGTGAAATGTGGTAGATTTTGTTTCATTAAATGTTGCATCATGAATTTTGTACTAATTATGTCCTGTATAACAAACCAACAACACCAAAATGATAGTCATTCAATAATTTTTAATCAGACATTTAGTAAACATTCAACTAAGAGTCTTCATAAAACAAGTGAACTTTGTTCCTTCATATGTACAGCATATAGGCACAGCAGTGTCAATTACAATTAGTATGCATCTTTGCACAGGGACTCTTTAGTCCTGAGTAGGAGCACAACTACAGACTCTCCCTCTTGTGAATATTATTCATGTGCGATTTAAGGGAACTCATCTGATTGAAGCACTTGTCACAACTGTTGCAGCGAAACGGTTTCTCTCCAGTGTGAATTCTTTGATGCCGTTTCAGATCACTTGTTGACAAAAAACATTTACCACATGAAGGGCACATGTATGGTTTCTCCCCTGTGTGAGTCCTCATGTGACCATTCAGATGTTCTTTCCTGCTGAAGCTTTTGCCACAAGTGTTACATAGGTAGGGTTTCTCTCCCGTGTGAATTCTCTCATGGAGTTTCAGTTGGCTTTCTTTTGGAAAAGCCTTTTCACACATCGTGCAATGCAGCAGGACCTTTTCCCTGTGACTCTTCATGTGCTGCTTTAGGTTTTGCATCTTCTGGAAGCTTTTGCCACACTGGCTACACAGATATGCTGGAGGCTCCTCCCCTTCCTCCCCGGTCTCCCCTGTGTGTAACCTCATATGGCTGAGCAGGTTGCCCTCATAGTTAAAGCATTTGTTACATTCAACACACCTGTATGGTTCCTCTCCTGTGTGAATTCTCTCATGCTTTTTTAGGTCGCTGGAGTAAACAAAGGCTTTTCCACAGACATCGCAACGGTATGGCTGCTCCCCTGTGTGGATCCTCATGTGGTCCGTCAGTCTGGTGTTGTGGAGGAAACATTTGCCACATTCACTGCAGCAGTAGGGTTTTCGTGTAGTGTGTATCTTCATGTGTGTTTTCAGGCCTCCCTTAAGGGTGAAGCTTTTGTCGCACTCCTTGCAACTGTATGGCTTCTCTCCGGTGTGGATTCGCTGGTGGCGTTTTAAATCGCAGTCTGATATAAAGCACTTCTCACACAGTGGGCACTTGAATAATCTCTCTCCCGTATGAGTTCGCATGTGCCCTATCAAATCTGATTTCCGACTGAAACTTTGACCGCAATCATTGCAGCTGTGCGGTCTCTCCCTGTTGTGAGTTTTAAGGTGCTGTCTCAGACCTGCTTTAAAGGTAAAACATTTTTCACACATAGGGCACTGAAGCCGGTGCCCTGTGTGACTCCTCATGTGCTCCTTTAGCGTTGCCTTCAGGCTGTAGGTTTTCCCACAGTCCTTGCAGTTGTACGGTTTCTCCAAGGTGTGAATTAACTGATGCCGTTTCAGAACAACAGCTGATATACAGGATTTCTCACAAATAGGACATTTAAATAGGCTCTCCCTTCCTATGTGGGACCTCATATGCTCTTTAAGATGTCCCTGACGTGTGAAGCCTTTGTCACACTCAAAGCACTGATATGGTTTTTCTCCATTGTGAGTCTTCATGTGCCTGACCAATGCACCCTTCCCTTTAAAGGACTTTAAGCATCCTTTGCACTTATAAAGCTTTTCAACTTTCTGATGTATTTTCTGGTGATTCCCTAAATGTTTTTTGCTAACGAAGCACTGACTGCACACAGGGCATTTATAAGGGGTTACTCCTGTGTGAGTGCTAAAATGCCGGTCCAAGATTTCCTTGTGGTTGAAGGATTTGCCACATTCAGGGCAGCTGTAAGGTTTCTCACCAATGTGAATAATTCTCTGATGTATTTTCAACTGGCCTGCCCTGGCAAAGCTTTTTCTACACACAGTACACATGTGTAACCTCTTGTCTTTGTGTGCTCTCAGCGGTGCTTTTAGGTGACCGGTTGTTTTGGCCCCAGTGCCAACTGGCGAGTCTGGCTGTAGGCCTAGAGCAGAGAGGTGCTGAGTTCCTCCATAGTCCCCTCTATCGTCAGGTTCTGTTTTGATTAGGACAGCGATGTCGGTGGGTAGAGTGTCCCTCTCACTGTTCTGAGTGCAGTCCTTTTCTACACAAGGATGAGTGAATATGAACTGTGTGACCTCTGTGGAATATTGATTAGTCTTGAGTTCCTCCTGTTGCAGTGTAGTCAGTGTGACCTCTGTGGATTCCTGAACGCGGGATGGGGGGTGCTGCTGCTGCTTGGGGGGACTCTCCTCAGTTAGCTGTTGGGGGTCTGGAGAAAAGGATGGGAAAAGAGTAAGGCTCTACAGATTACGGGGAAGAATGAACACAGCTACATTCAAAATGTGTTGTCCTGTGTTTTTTAGCCAGGAGAAATCCCACGTGTTTTAAAATTCCTCTCCTGAGTACAAGGAGTGGAATTTCAACATAAAACTGGCTCTGGGTTTTAGAATACCTGCTCCGAGCCTGGTTCCTGACCTCTCCGTGCTCCATCCACGCCTTGGAATGTTGGCCTGACAAGGAGTGGCAAAGCTACTGGCTACCAGGCTGAGACGAATGCAACATGACTGCAACATGATTCGGGGGGTTTATTAACATAATGTTTAATGACATACCTGCTCCGAAATGTTCAAGAAGCCTCCGTAGACGACAGTTCTCCTTCTTTGAACTGGAGATCTCTTCCAGGTACTCCGCTATTGTCTTTTCCACTATCCTGAAAATATCAACTGCCGCTGATTTTAATTGTTCATGGTACTCTGGTTTCTTTTCTCCAAATATCTCAACAGCTGCTGCTGTCAACCGCTCTGTGATAAATACATTTAACAGCTGTAGTTTGGACATTTTGTCTTAAGATTACACGTATTAGCTAAATGTAAGCGACATTTACAGATAATCACCAACTTCTAACCTAGCATCTCGCCAAAGTTGCAATTGCTTAGCTTTCGACTTCCGGGTTTGGAAATATGTTGATCATTTGAGGGCCCAATGAAATACAAGAAAATGCGACAATGATAGACCAATAGCCAATCGTCTTCTCGTGAAGTTCAAAATCACAGACTCTTGCGCATGTAAGAAAGAAACCAGGAAATGACTTATTGCTGACTCTTTTGGCTCTACGGTGGTTTCTAGACGAACATGATTTGTTGGTGTAGCTTTTTTGAAATTAGTGGTTTTGTTTAGTCACAAATATCTTACTACACATTTTTTTCAACATGAACATATCAGAAATTGGAGCAGTTGGCGATGCCATTACAGTGCACGATTTCTCAGAGAAGATTCTGGAGCAAACGGTTCACTTTCACGTCATAAAACTCGTTGGGGGATTTTTCCTTTGGGTCGGCACGAAACCAGTGTTGTCCAATTTAGCTGTTTCAATGCACAGTACATTTGTAAGTAGCCTATTAAACAATAAATACATTGTAACATAGTAGACACGTTAAGCTATATGGGTGGGTGGGCTTGCCTACTAGCTTCACCTTGTTTTTTCAGGGTTCGATGCCGCTGTCTACGTTAGTTCTAGGGGACCCTTCGGACACAACCCCGAATTCACTGGCGCAGAGATTGAGTAAGCAAGCACTCATTTGTTTATCCTTCTGTCAGTATTTTACAAATTAGGATTTGCTGCGGCCTGATACGGTTACTAACTGATATAGCACACTCAACATATTCGTTAACGTTGCTCTGTTACACAGAACACACATTTCTTGTTTCTACTAGATCATTACATTTTTCTAAGTAAAACATGGGAAACTAGTTAGATATAAGTTCCCTCGCGCCTGTGCTTTAACACAACGTGAGGCTTTATTTCAACTTGAAAGTCGGTCACAACTTTTCTGTTTAGTCACATCTTGCTAAGTATCAACGTTACAGTAGTTTAGTTACTTCTTTATTCACATAAAAAAACGTAACGTTTTGACATTAAGTACTTACCTCGTGCTCAGATGCTCTCTCTTTGTGTTCCAGCTAAGAGAACTAAGAAACAGGTGTTTGTGAGCTACAACCTTCCCATGACTGACTCCAACATGTCTCTGATGGTGGAGAATAGGATAAAGAAAGAGATGGAAGTTCACCCTGGCAAGTTTTAGCCTCCCAACTTTTTTATTTTTTTGTATTTAAAAAAAAAATGATATAGTACAAAGATGAGGAAAACCACATTTCTTTCTGGGCTGAACACTGATGAGAAACATCTGTTGAGGCTAAATACACTTGTTTTCTGTTACCACTGCCCACAGACTCAGTCTACAGAAATGTATATCTTCAATAGTGTTCATTTATTGACATCAATTAAAGTGGTTTATTATCAAAACAACCTGTATGGTCTTAATATTTACAAGTGTGTCATGTAAAAAAGAAAATACATTGTGGTTGGATATCAATAACTAATGGAATTTCATTTATTTTACCACACTTTAAAATAGCTGGTATTGTTTTACAAATGAACAAACAAGCAATACTTATGTTGTCCATCATGTCATATGTGGCATTTGCTTTAAATGTTCATGGTAGAAATGTGTTGTTTACGTGGCCTTTTAAGATCATCTATCCTATGCACCTCTTGTGATAGTGTTCTATGAAAACTATTTGATATGCATAGTACATAAAACATACGAATGTCCATGCATTATTCATTGATGGTACATTATTAGATGTACCTAACATTGGTATTCAGTCGTTTTGTTTATCAGTCACAGCTATTCTACGTAGATCAATCTATTGCACCATCTATTCTATTCTAGACATCCTTTAAACCCTATGTGTTGTGCGTCATGGCTCGTCAGGGGAGGCAGAGGCAAAGACGGGGCCTGCAGCAGCCCTACTTCCTGCGGTGCTGGAAGTTGTGGCCAGCTATTTTACAGTGCTAAAGGGACTGATTCCAAAAAGTCCTAAAAAGAGCAATATACATCTAACATTATTTCACACAGTGTTGAGAACAGGAAAGGTAAAAGGTGAGAATTAGCTAAACAGGAATTTTAAGGAACAAGAATGCCCTTGGCAACATGACAAAAATAAATATTTAATTACTGATGAATTATTTTCGACTGTCCAGCTGAAATGTGAACAGGTTTTTTAAACTGAAGAACCGTCATAATAGAGTTGTTCAGAAACTGAGTTGTTTCATAGTAAAGACAGGCTTAGTACCAAAATACATTGGGTTCAAAAATCCCTATGAATCCTCCCGAATCGGGTTCTGTTTGAAATGCATGTATAGCATACTATTTACTAACTGGTCACCAGTATTGTCCACTCAACACTCAGTATATTTGATTTTACATAGAATATGGACAAAGCCATCACAGTTTCTGTAGGTGTCCGGCTGTCATACATACAGTACAAGTCAGATTTGAACACATTAATGAGTAATGTGTATCCAAACTTGTACTGTATAATTGTGTAGACAGCCATCATTCACAAACATTATTGGAAGCAAAAATATTTAGCTTCTTCTTAAGTCTACATTGATTCTCCTACTACTATGAATAAAGTGCCAACATGAATATCTGACAAGGGTTTGGGAGGCACAGTCACAAATGAACCTATCAAGTAGTATAGTATCTAGGCTTGGACTAATATTTAATTTAGAGTGCACCCATGTCACCCCTGAAACTAGGCCCTGAAATGAGTTGGCCAACAAATATTTCATTGCATTTGATTTAACTTGAATAGTAGTGCAAAATAAATAAATACAAATTAAATTCATAGAGCACAGATCATTGATGAATACCATGAAGTTTCACATGAAAGATAGCATACATTGCCAGCTGTGCTGCTCTGACAGCATGACATCTGTGCTCAGCATGAAACCCTGCTGGAAACATGATGAGTAATCAGCTCACTGCCAACCTGTGCCAGATTGTTTTGGGTCTTTTTTGGGTCTTTGCGTGCCATTAGACATACATTTTTTGTAATTCCAAATATTTCTCAGAAAGGGCATTGCACACTGATTGTGTTTTCAGAAACAGTAGCACAGTAACCGGTTGCTACTGATATAACTAGTCATTTTATATCTTAAGTTATACGAGACAATGAGAGAAAGTTTCAGTTTTTCACTATGTTTTTGGAATATTACCATTCATTATCAGCGCCAGAACTGCATCTTCAGTAAATGTACTGTATGTTAAGTGTTGGGATCAGCTTGGTAGGGTCATAGGCTTGGCGCACTGTTAAGGAATGGATGACCCAACAAAATTATGGAATGCTGTTTGCGTCTTTCTGTATTAATAAGGATTAGCTAATTGACCTCATCAATTGAATTCACATCGCTTAATTATGTAACATAAAAAAATTGTAAGTGTAGTGGTTACATCTATAAACACCGATAGCAAACTCCATCTAACTTAAGTAAAAATCTATGGACCAAATTGGGGCATATAAGCATGTTTGTTTTTTTAATAATCAAATCATTTTTAAGTTGCCTAACAATAAAACAAACATATGATTCCTTTCAGGTGTTTTCATGCATTTTAAGGGGGCTCACCGCCCACAACTTCCATTTATTTTCAGTTATTGGTGGCGAAAATAATAAACCATCTAACATTAAGTTTAAAAAAGTGAATGTATGATTTAAATAACCCTATTTGATCTGTGAAATTCAACTGAGGACCAGTCCCTGAACATGACCTCATGTCAGTTAATTCTTTAACATGTACATATTTTTATCACGTAGTGGTTACAATATGACTTGTAATGCACTGTGTCACAGTGATTCATCAGTACGTTTGCTATTATTGAGGTACACTCCTACCGCTGCACCTGGATAAGTAACGGTATACTTCAGTTGTCACTAGAAGTTATAATGGTCCCATCCACTTCCTCGAACTAGGAAGGAAAGCTGGCAAGATACAAATATAACGACCTGATAGAGGCAAACAATTTTCTCCCATAAAATAACATTTGATACGACATAATCTTTTTAGCTGGGACAGCGGGCCAGAAAGAAAATCTGATGTATGCAAATTATGTTCTCCCCGGAGAAAAACATATCAAAGCAAAATCATTAAATTCAGTTAGATAACTAGCAAGGTCTCAACACATTAATACTCCTTATTTGTAAGACCGCTTTTGTTTTAGGTCATATTTTGACACTGCCCAATCAAGAAACGCACAAATGGGGCTATAAAGCTGCTATAACTCTGTTAGTTTTGCTTGGGGAAAAGGGCCAGTTGTCTAGCTTTTTTAGTTCGTTATCTATTTATACAATTTATTTAATGTTTTTAACGGTTTTATTAGGACATGTGAATATATCCACCTAAGGCAACATTATTACTAAGAACATTTTAAATGACTGCAGTTGCACGTCATTGTTTTTAGGATATTTCTTTAATCCTATTTCCTTTTTGATGCATAAAATGGTTCTATTTATCTAGTCAAATGTTGTTATTTAATGCGTCAAACAGCGATAATTATTGGGTTCATTTTGACACGCAAAGACCAAAATGTTCCATACCATACAGGCAGAAATATATGGAGGTCATTGTAATGACTTTCAGTTAACTAGAATCACAGATTGGTTAAATACTCTGGGCGAAATTTAGGACACATAAATAGTGTGTATAAGCCCAGTGAATCAACCACCCAGCCATTAAACAAATCAGAAGGGTCTCTACTATCAACAGCAAACATTTTTTGGTTCTCTTGAATGTCCATGACAGGAACCGTGATGTAATTATTTCTCACAAAATATGTGTAAGGATGGCATCTCAAGACTAAAAAGAGGGTAGTCGTTTATCCAATAATCCCATCAGAATGGAAATCAGTATTTTAAAATGAAATAGTCCCTGCTGGAAAAATCTGACAAAATGGATTATTCCATGTCCTCCTGCATTACTGAATGAACACATCAGACCAGCCCAGTCAGGACCGCAACCAGCATTGGGAGCGTCACTTCGGGACGGTTCCAGCCATCCCCAGGTCCTCCGTCTATCTGATGCTAGGACGACACTCCCACCCCATTTACCACTGTGCTCTGACTGATCTGCTCCCCTCCGGTTGTATAGGCATACGACGTAGGCACTGCTGCCAGAGCAGTAGCCACGGCGACGGTGGCGCCCCCGGTGGCCGTAAGATGCAGAGGCGTGTCGTGGACTCGGGAGTAAGAGTCCCTTTCCCCAGGCTTGGTAAGGAGGAGGTGCTGTTCTCCAGGCCGATGGGTGAGAAGGGGCTGGCGGGTGTAGTTCTCCCCGTCCGCAAGGCTCTCAGGCAGGGGTTGGTTGCGCGGCTCGGGCAGCAGTAACAGGCAGATTATACACAGCAGGGTGCAGGCGGCAAAGATCATATGGTGTAGGAAATAGCCCTTCTGGTTGTGGAGCTCCATGATGGGGGCAGTTAGCATGCCAAAACCAGCGCTAGCCAGCACCAGGCCCAGACCACCACCCCTGAGAATAAAAAGGGAGGGCAGCAAAGGAGAGTAGGCAACAACAGACCAGACCAGCGCGGAAAATAAGCTATTAGTCAATTGCATGTACTAAATATGACATATTTAGGTTACACCACATGATGGCGCTAGTAGGCTATTTTATAACAGAAACTTACACTGATGAGCCAAAACATAATGACCACTCACAGATGAAGTAAATAACGTTGATAATCTAACAAGGGCATGTGTCAAGGTTCTGGGTAGATTAGATGATAAGCAAACAATCAGTTCTGGTAGTCAACGTGTCGCATGCAGGAGAAATGGGAGTGAAGACCTGTGCGACTTTGACAAGGGCCAAATTGTAATGGCCAGATGACTGAATCCGAGGAGGGACAAACCACAAACCAGCGACAGGATTTTGTGCGCTCAAGGTTCACTGATGTGCGAGGGCAATGAAGACTATCCCGTCTGGTCCGAACCGACAGAAGGTCTACTGTGGCACAAGTCACAGGATATTTTAATGATGGTTATGGAAGGAATGTGTCACAATACACAGTGCATCGCACTGTGTATGGGGTTGTGTAGCCCCAGACCAGTCAGGGTGCCCATGATAACACCTGTCGCCGAAAGTGCATAAAATGGGCATGATAGCATCGGAACCGGACCTTGGAGCAGCGGAAAAAGGTTGCCTGATCTGAAGTCCTGACTTCCTTTACATCACATGGATGGTCGTGTACAGGTGCGCTGGTTTACCTGAGGATGTGATGGCACCAGGATGCACTATGGGAAGACGACAAGCGAGTGACGGGAGTGTGGTGCTCTGGGCAACGTTCTGCTGGGAAACACTGGATCTGGGCATTCATGTGGACTTCAATTTGACATGTGCCACCTACCTAAACATCATTACAGACCGGGTACACCACATCATGGCAACGGTATTCCCTGATGGCACTGGCCTCTTTCAGCAGGATAATGCACCCTGCAACACTGCACACATTGTTCAGGAATGGTTTGAGGAACATGATTGAGAGTTCAAGGAGTCGCCCTGGCATCTAAATTCCCCAGATCTTAATCTGATTGAGCATCTGTGGGATGTGTTGGATCAACAAGTCAGATCCACGGAGGCTCCACCTCACACCTGACAGGACTTAAAGGATTCTCCGCCAGATTCCACAGTGCTCCAGGGGTCTTATAGCGTCCATGCCTCGGTGAGTTGTCGCATATTAGGCAGGTAGTCATAATGTTTTGTCTCATCAGTGTATTGTTGCTCTACTCTGTTTCCCAATACCTGTTTGTAGTTAGGATTTAATACACATTGGGGTAGGAGTGTTCAGTCTATATGTTTATTATGTGGTACCTTATGACAGTTGGAGTGATCTCAGCGCAGAAGAAGATGCTGAGGGTGCTGACAGCATGAGACGAGAACATTCCAATTATGGAGAATGCCACAGAGAACTTCCTGTTTAGAGTATCTCTCAGAACTATTCAGACCAGAGGATGAGGCAGGGAGAGGAGGTGAGACATACTGATTTAGACATTAAATCAATGGCTCATGTAGTCATATTTACAAACTGATAACAGAAAACAGTACTGACCAGCACATCATTAAGGTTAGTAAGCATGTCGTTAATCAAAATAACGGACTGTCATATTGACATTCATTCTGTGTGTGATTTCACAGTCGAACATTACCTGCGTCATGGCGGAGGCTGTATTTCCCGATCACTGTTTTCAAAGAAAGACCACGTATGGTGGAACAAAAATCGAGAAAACAAGAATGAGTATTTTAGATTGGAAGAGGTCATTATTCATCTGACAGAGACAGATCTGATTTAACGACTGCAGAATGCAGGTAATGATGTGAATGAAGGCATTCTTGTACGGTCTTCACTGAATCACAATAGTAAGTCCATTATTGGAGTACGTTGTTTCTGCATAACAGGATAAGAATATAATGTGATGCTGTTGCTTCATGATTTCCTGTTCAATGATATTTCTGGATGAAGGACTGCATTGGCGAATGCCCACATTGGTCTCTCATTAAAGCGCATCACAGCACGCAAGCTTTCAAAGACCTACAGTCGACCTAAATCCTTATTTGGGAGAGGGGGACTTGTATAAGTGTGTGTGCGTGTGTGTGTGTTTCGCATATGAGAAAGCGAGCGTGTTTCTCTCCAACTCACAGTTGAGCAGGCCGAGCTGCAGGAGGGACGCCAGGGCGGTGACAATCATGAAGGTGAGCAGTCCCCCCCGGCGACCCATGCACGCCACGGCCGGGCAGAGCGCCAGGCACGTCGCCACGGCGATGCCCGCCATGGTGTAGTAGTCGGCGTGAAACATGGCCGATACGGGAGCCTCGGGGTCCATCATACTACGGGCGAAACAGTGATGGATGCCGTACCCAGTCAACCTGAGGACAGACGGCAGGACATACTCAGAGGCACGACGAGGGAGCCCCGTCTACTGGTTAACATCAGCGTTGCCCTCATCTGGGTTTAACAGCTATTAGTTGGGTATTCCGGAGCGGGGCACCGTGGTTTATATCATGCCATGTTACACACAAACATACATCATTAGTAGCAGGAAGAAAGCAGTGCCAGAAACCATATGCCAACGGTCTGGAAGGAGAGGAGAGATGTTGTGAACAGGTATACACACACACGCACACACATTTGATGCTCATTTGTTATTCATGCTCTGTTTGGCACAGTTCCCACTGCCTTTTACATGGCAACGCTCGCGCACACACAAACACACACACACACATACAAACACACACAGACTTACGAGTTGACGCAGAGCACGACAATGTTCTTCCACAGGTTTCTGGTGCTGGTCATCTTGACAATGCAGGTCCTTTTTGGCTTCTTGTGCAGCTCACACTCCAGCTCTGGAGGTAACACAGAACCAACATACTGAGAACTTTAAACTGGCAGGGATAAAACACAGACACAGCGCTGTAAACAAACTCACATCACAAAGACGCTACGCTAATGCTCTTTAGTTGCTTCTTAGGGAAACACTTCACTTTGCGGATCCCACAGTATTAATCTGCTCCCAGCATGAAACCTTTTCATCATGGATAGTTTGTGTGTGTCTGGCACCAAGCCTAGTCGATACATTTCATGATAATGAAACTAGGGCAGGGTAGTAGTACAAACAATATGTGTGTCTGTTTATCTGACTGAATCCGTTGCAAATACATTTCATCAGTGATGTCAGAGACCTGCAGCTATATTGAATAACTCCAAGACAATCTTATCATCTGCTGGTGACTATGATGTGTTGTTGTATGAGCCGACCTGAGGCATGCCAGAGACCAAGACTCAGACTCTCAAAGGTAGTTTCACTTTGTCATTACAACCCCCTAATCAGGAATGTATTGCCCGGGACAACAGGTGGGTTCAATTAATGATTGGGGTTGAAAACCACCAGCTGTCAAACCTCGATGGGTAAAAGTTCAATACTCCTACAATAGACTTTATGGCCAGCTTCAAAGTAGGATCTACCCACTTCTCACTCTCTGTCTCCGTCTCATCTCTCCATCGTTCTTACCGGCTAGAACAGCACTGGCTTGGGTTGTCATGTCAACCTGGTTCATCCTGGCAATGCGGACCATCATGGCTTTAGAGCGGCGATAGTGCTGGGTGGCTAGGAGCCAACGCAGGGATTCTGGGAAGATCCTACAGAGAGTGGGAGGGGTCAGAGAGAAAAAGAGGGAGGAGACAGAGAAAGAGAGGAGTCAGAGAATGAATGGAAAATGGTGGAGTGTGAGAAGTTATGAAGAGAGTCGTACACAAACAATAAAATTGCTCTTTAAACTGACAAACTCACAGTTCTCCCCTCAGGACAGAGGTGCAGCTTGGGCCCCGTTCTTTCAGTAGTTACATAAATGTCCCCAACCAGACAGGGTCTACAGCAGATACTAGATCTTCTGCACAAATTCTGTCAGACGTGATATGCTACATTTCATTACAGAACTTATTACCTCACGGTTGTGAGTTCTGTGGTCCACTTACCAACTAAGAATGGCACAGAATGGAATGAACATCCAATCAAAACATTTGCAATAGTATCCTCAGATTACCACAAAAATCCCCAAATATTGTAAGCACAGCAGAATTTGGATTTTACCCACTCATGATTGAAATCCATATTCAGTAAAACAAGCCTCATCTTAAGGTAGGTGAACCTAGATAGGATCCTGACGGTTTATAAAAACATAAAAAGACCCCAAAAACTTAAAGGAGGACGATACAGTTAGTAAAATATTCCTCTTAGGGTGTTTTTCCTTGCTGCTGTGCTTCAACATTGTTGTTGTATACTCATCGGCTGGGTGTTTTGTAAAAGCACTTTGTGACAATTGCTGCTGTAAAAAGGGATTTATTAAAAAAAAAAACATTGATTCTGTGACTGACAACAAAGAAAGACATCAATCTGACACATGGGAAATAGCCAACCCAAAACAAAACCAATAGGAATGATGGCATTCCATAAACAGATGGAACATAGTGGTAGAATTCCTGACACCGTGACCTGAGCCAGAATTAAGAAAAACCTTGACTATGTAAAGACTAATGACAGAGATCACCAAAAGCAGACATTGTGCACACTGCCCATAGGGGATTAAAGGAGAGTAAAGAGAGAGAGGCCGAGAGAAGAAACACAAGAGACTGACAGAAGGGACGTTAGAGAAAGACAGCATTGTCTGAGGATCTGAACAGGGCCTGCTGTGTCTTGTGCACTGTACAAGGCCGGTCCTGGTCCTGATGACCTGGTTTCTAACATCTAACCCCTGACCTCACATCATGGTGGAATCCCTTAGCGGGCGAAGCTACACCCCTAATAGGCAAGGTCTCCTGGACCAGTGGATGGAGTTATGCTGCATTAATAACCTAGTGGGAAGGTGGAAAATGCTCAGCTCCCACATGGTTATGTGCGCAACATTTTTTCCATTAGTGGCCCGGGCTTTAATCGTACTAGTAATTTCAAACCTGTGGAGGATTGTCTCAGCAAAAGAGTGGTGACATGGGAGACATTCGGAAGAAGCTTCTCACCAGATGTAGGGTAGCATGAGGACAAAGGGGCATATAATGACGATCTGCAGGACCTGCCAATCATCCCGAGCCGGCCAATCACGGCACAAAGCTGCAACCCCGGGCATCACCAGCTGCCCGCCCACCATAAGGAAACTGGCCACCATGGTCATGGAGAAACGCCAGCCTGGAAGGCACAGCTCAATCCCTATGGGGGAGAGATGAGAGAGAGAAACATGGAGAAACGAAGTGAAGAGAGGTTAGACATATAAAGACGCTGGTCATGGAGGCGTGGCAGACTGGCAGGGACATGTTCATTCCTATTGAGTGGTTTGTCAGAGAGACAGAGACATCATGTGGGTTCAATCAGGTCACACTGGAAGTGTCTGTGGTTGTCCTGTGTTTATGATCATTTCTGCTTTTCCTGCATGCATGCATGTGTTTACAATACTCCAGATATACTGCTATAAAGTATGTCACTGTGGTTCTGTGTTGCAGCTCTCTGAGAAATACTACAGTACATTACGTCACTGTGGTTGTGTGTGGCAGCTCTCTGAGAAATACTACAGTAAATTACGTCACTGTGGTTCTGTGTGGCAGCTCTCTGAGAAATACTACTATACAGTACGTCACTGTGTGTTCTGTGTTGCAACTACAGTATATGTGGTGGTTGTGTTAGTATAGTGACTTAACAGTGACAACGGCTACACCTCCCTCAATGAAACATTGAACATACTTACTAAACATTCCCTGTAGAAACCCTCAGTTAACCACCAGCAAACGGATCAGTCAGACCTCAACACTATGATCGTTCTCAAGGGTTCCGACCATTCAGTCAGTGAGCATTTCACGGTAACGGTCTTCACCTCTCTCACTTCATAGGCTCCTTCTTACCCCCCTGCCAGCTACCCTGTGGTACCGTCCAGATGGTCTGCTCCAGATGGCAAGGTCTATTTCAAGGTGACCAGTAGGGGGGTTTAGAAGAGGGGGGTGGTGCTCTCACTAATAACCAGGGCTCATATACTGTCACTTCCCATGGCAGGGATAATGAAGAGAGGAGAGAAAGGAGAGAGGATGGAAGAGAGGAGAGAGGGTCAGAATACAGATTGAGCCCTCCTGTTAGGAGATAACTATTTCCCTTTTTTCGTCCATTGGATCCCTGAAGGAATAATAACCCACTTTTCTACTACTGAAATAAAACCAGAGGAAGACAAAGAGACAGAGGGATGAACAGAGAAAGGGTTAGATGAACCTAGCAAAGAGCATCCTATAGCTTTGGGGCTCTGTTCACAAACCTAAACAGACCCCAACAGTGCGCTAGGAGAGCAACCCCAGCAAAAACATACAATTATTTGATACACTTTGTATCCCAGCAAAAAACAAAGAAGCTTGGAAAGTAACCTTGTCCCAAACAGAGAGTACCCAGTGACAGGATATCTGACCAATCTGACTGCCCTGAAATTAAGAAAAACCTTGACTATGAACAGACTGAGCGTGCCCTTGCTATTGAGAGAGGCCACTTCATTCAAGGCTCTGGAGAGAAGTCAGTGTATCTGCGCACTGCCCACAAAATGAGGTGGAAATGGAACTGCACTTTCGAACTCCAGTCAAATGTATGACAACCTTAGAGCCACGTATCTTCTTAAAATCACACAGACCCATGAAGAATTTGAAATGAAACATTGAGAAACCATATTTGTCAATGAACTACTGCAATGTGCCATCACAACCGTAAGATTTGTCACCCATTGCCATGAGTAAAGGGCAACACGTGGAGCATGAACAACATTGTGTACCAAGTCCATATTCATGTTTTCATTCATGTTCCCAGGTCATTTTTACTCAAAACAGTTTGCATGTCTTTACAGCATTCCCGGTCATGTGCTTGGCCCAG
Source organism: Esox niger (assembly GCA_016801105.1). Lineage (NCBI taxonomy): Eukaryota > Metazoa > Chordata > Actinopteri > Esociformes > Esocidae > Esox > Esox niger. The sequence goes on along the minus strand of JACXGJ010003855.1, from coordinate 2,028 downwards.
GAAGTTGTCCCCACATACTTCAAAACCGTAACCATTGTGCCGATGACGAAGCAGTCCACTGGATACCAACAAGTTTGCCTTCCAAACAAATAGGTCTACCAAGGACGCCATCTCCATAGCTTTACAGTCTGCCTTGACCTACCTGGACAAAACCAACACCTACTGTATGTGAGAATGCTTTTCCCAGACGTTAGTTCAGCATACAATACAGTCATCCCCTATAGGCTGGTCAACATATTTCATGACCTAGGGATCAGCCCCTCTGTCTGTAACATGATTTAGGACTTCCTAACTAAAATAAACCAATCTGTCAAGCTAGACAACTTCACCTCCTCCACTCTGATCCTGAACACTGGTGTTCCACAAGGCTGCGTACTGAACCCTCTCCTGTACTCCTTTTCACCTATGACTGCTTTCCTGTACACAGTTCCAACACCATTGTTAAGTTCCCAGATGACACCAGCAGCAACTGTACTTTTTGAGGAGGCTGAAGAAGGCCCTTTTGTCTCTCAAGATCCTTGTGAATTTCTACCTCTGCACAATTGAGAGCATTCTAACTGTGTCACACTGTGGTTTGGCAGATGCTCCAATGGGCGACTGGAAGGCCCTGCAACGGGTGGTGAAAACTGCCCAGCACATCACTGGTGCCCAGCTTCCTGCAGTCACAGACCTCCAGTGCAAGCAGTGTCTGCATAGGGCTTTCCAGCTATTGTAACCTGCTGAACTCTGTAACCCAACACTAACCATACCCACCCACCCACTGCCTAGTACTGCCTCTCAGGGACCTTGTTGCACTACTCTCTTTGTACTACTGGACACTGGCACTGCTTTGCAAAATCTGATAGGAACCTTTTAAATTGTTACATGTACATGTCTACATCGTGAACCTCTTTGCTGCTATCCCTGCGTTTCAGTTGCACATACTACTATGCTCCTTCAATTTGCCATTTAGAATTGCCATTAGTACTTGCATTTGCCTCCATTGCACATTTATAACTCCCACCTATAACATACATTGTTCTTTATAGTTTTACTTGTGTATTTTTTGCATTCTTCTGTTGGCACTTCTGGTTAGATGCTAACCATAGTCTAAGCAAAGCCATAGTCTCCTCAGCCAGACTTCCGCCATCTTTGAATGACAATATGAGACTAGCTACACCACTATGCTATGCTAGGAGGCATGAAAAAATTTGGAGGCTCTGCCAGACTAAGTTCAGCTCTACTTGAAGATTGAAACCTCTCTCTCCCAGTCTATACCTCTGTATAGCTCTCTCTCAAAAATCAAACCCAGAGCCCTGATCCCACTACCCTTCTCCTTACTAAACAGACAGATAGGCTGCTGCATTGCTGCTAAGGTTAGGCTGTCTCATATAGTCTCCACAGGTAAATACCTCAACCAGAGCTAGGTATAGCATATAACCACTGACAAAATACATGGGTAGATGTTGGAAGGTGGTGTCTGTCCTGGGAATTAGAAACACACATATACACACACTGCTGGCAGGGACTTTTTGTTCCAACCAAAAGAGAGACTCCTCTTGTGTAGATTACCTCAGTGGCAACCGCCATCCCCCTCCTGTTCATTCCACAATGCTCAAAACTCCCTCTCTGCTCTCTCCACTATACATTACTCCCCTCCTGTCTTTTATTTCTCTCCCCTGCAGTAGGCTCTCCTCTATCTCTCTACTTCTGTACTCTCCCCCTCTCTCCTCTCTCTCCACTGCAGTAGTCTCTCTCTTTTCTCTCTCCTCTCTCCCTCCCTTCCTATCATCCGAGCCTCTCCTTCACTAAGCTATTCTGCTCTTCATATGTAGTGTTTGTACAGCCTGCTGTCCTCCATACCCACCATTGCCCCATCTTCTAACCCCACCACTGTCCCAACCTCCATCACCATTGCCCCATCCTCTAACCCCACCACTGTCCCAACCTCCATCACCATTGCCCCATCCTCTAACCCCACCACTGTCCCAACCTCCATCACCATTGCCCCATCCTCTAACCCCACCACTGTCCCAACCTCCATCACCA
>JACXGJ010003854.1:0-49952 GCA_016801105.1 Esox niger | reverse complement strand
GGACACATGTGGCTCGTACTGACTACTAGCAATTATCCTTAGAGTCAGGGATGCGTGTGGCTCGTACTGACTACTAGCAATTATCCTTAGAGTCAGGGACACATGTGGCTCGTACTGACTACTAGCAATTATCCTTAGAGTCAGGGATACATGTGGCTCATACTGATTACTAGCAATTATCCTTAGAGTCAGGGATGCGTGTGGCTCGTACTGACTACTAGCAATTATCCTTAAAGTCAGGGATACGTGTGGCTCGTACTGACTACTAGCAATTATCTTTAGAGTCAGGGATACGTGTGGCTCGTACTGACTACTAGCAATTATCCTTCGCTTGAGGATACTGGAATATTGAAGGATAATGTTTACATGATTTAATGGGTTCTTTTTATTTATTTCTAATGGGTTCAGTATATTTATTTTACATGGTTGTTATTATGTATGGCCCATTTTGGTATGTTTAATTAAGAAATACTTGTTCTGTTTTGTTCCTAACACTAGTGTGTACTATGTGTGGGCTTTAGGCGTAGATGGTGACTTTGACGTGTGTGTGTGTGTGTGTGTGTGTGTGTGTGTGTCTGTCCGTGCGTGTGTGTCAGCAGGGTCTCTTCCTCACGGCGCTAGTTGGGTAAACAGTCATGCGATCACATTCTTTCCATTCCGCACTGCTGTCCACTCGGTCACATGACCAAGGAGGAGTAGCATGGGGCTTCCAGTGGGAGGGAGGCGGGGGGGGTGGGGGGGGGGGGCTGCTGCGTGAGGGGACTATACCCTGAGTGAATGGGCAAGGTGCAGAGAAGGGCTCAGTCCCAAATCAATCCTTTACCCCAATCTCAAAACACTTTCTGCCTATCTGAAAACAATACAGTACTGATGTACTACCGTCAGGTTGGATTTTCATACCGTATTATGGCTTACTTCAGTCAAGAGACTGGGCAGACTCAGTAGAAGACGTTCACAAAGTACACACCATGTGAACACAGGATACACACAGACAGCTGTAGCCTCTGACCCGTCCTCCCACATAGATTTCAACCACTGTGTTTAATGTGTGGCACAAGGTCAAGAACCCCCCCCCAAATATTAACAAAACACTTATTTTTACCGTAAAACTAAATAACTGTCCTAGAATTATTCATTTGGAGGCAAGTGATTCCATCACACAATTAATATTTAGCAGGAGTGAGAAAGTACCAATTTGCCCATGTATGCCATAGTATGTATGCTGTGTTTGATCTGAACTGTATAAACCACGTCTATGGAATGGACATATTGAACGGCTATGAATAGTTTCTGTGGGCACTGTATGTGCTGCAGACATAGACGTCTTTTTATATATCTGTGACATCAACACTAACAGTAACAGTCGGTCATGTGATAACATCAAGTGGCATCCACAGGTTCTGGCCTTTAAATGGGCTCTTTCACCCTCTGTTCACCCTCTGTTCACCCTCTGTTCACCCTCTGGCTTTACTCTGTATTCTGGCTTTTTGATGGCTTCACAGGCCTCTCCCTCCTGCAGCCTCTCATCCGTCCTGTGTTAGTTTTGTTGCTGGCATTGTTGACCCATTGATGTCGCTGCATGGAGCACACCCCCCCCGGCCCCACTCTGTCAAGTCTATAGGAACGCAGGGCTGTGATTGGAGCCACCCGGGATTGTGCATGAATGAATACTGTACCTAGGGTGTGTAAACTGGCCAGCATGGAGGATGGGAACAAGTGAGATCTGAGGCCCACTTCTGTGTGGTTCCTCTCTCTCTCCCTCTCTCTCCATGTTTCTCACTCTGTCTGCCTCCCATGGTCAATATGTTGCAGACAGTTTGTGTGTACATTCATAAATGGGTGGGAAAGAGCGCAGCTCCCGTTATTTCTGCGGCATCTCCGGAAATGCATTGTCATTCAGCGTTTTACTGTGGGCCTAAACAATATGCTGTGTGAATGTGACAGTATCAGTCCTGTTTGCGTCCAAGTGAGGTTGGTATATAAACTCTGGTGAGGGTGACAGTGATCGCGGTGCTGGAGCTGAGCTAAACACGCGGGTACAACTGGAACGGCCAGCAGCTGGAGCCGCAGCTGCCGGCGGGGACGCGGCCTCATCTCCACCCAGTCCGTGACTCACACTTTGTCCAGCCAGCGCTAACCTGGGGCCAGCATGTGGAGATTACTCACCAGGGTCGATCTGTAAACAGGGCAACGATGAGGATGTTGTCCTCCGCGAATGAGGCGCCCAGTTAAGTCCACACCCCGCCAGTTGTTTCTGAGATTGCACGGGTAAGCGAGGCCCATATCCCTGAGCCCGTTTCCTCAGTCTGAGAAAAACAGATACAGAAACGTAAGCGTGTGGTTGATATGAATGGTCTTCCATGTTGAATATGGACAATGTTTGCAATGCTTGTCCTTGACTGATTTATACGCTTTTGCTTGCCAGAGATTGCCCCATGTGAATGTTTACTGGTCAATTGTCCATTTTGGTTTTGGTACTAAATGGGTAAATTGGCAGGAATAATGAAATGTATAATACAATGGATCATTTGTCAAAAATGCAGCAAACTGTGTAAGCATCTTTAATATCTTTCATATAGAGTATCAAGGACGGTAATAAACCTTTCAACAATTTTACAAAGAGGCAATTCATGTTTAACTTACCGTAACTGTATTTACCGAAGCCTATGGTTCGATTTAGTTTGACCAAAACTGCCAGGAGGTTAACCTCCCTATTCCTAGTCTGTCTTGCAATTCTTCTGCAGTTCTGTTATTATGATACTTAGTAAAAAAGTACTTTGTGAAATAGAATTCCATTAGGCCAATTGATGCATTTGACAGCTAATCGTGAAAAGGGAGGGGTGGTTATCTCTCTCCCCTCTTCATTTTTCTACAACCTTTAATGTTCCCTTGGATTAGGTTTATAGTCTAACTAGCACATACTGTATGTTTTTGAACATAAAGGACATGGCCTATGGGAATTAGGTTAATAAGAGAGATTGATCATTTTACATGTTGCCCTGCTTCCCGCTCATTGAGCTACATGCTTGTGAGATGGCAGACAGCCCTAGGCTAAATGGTTTTGGACTATTTGTGTTGAAAGCTTGCTTTGGAGGAAAAAACTATTTTGAGGCCCAACCTCAAAAGTAACAGACCACTTAAAAAAAGTTTGAGTGGGCCGATTAGCAGTCTAGGAATGGATGGGCTAGCCAACCTGTGACATTTCACGTAAACCTTTTTTATGACCAATATTCACCCACATCATTCTGTGCTTGGGACATGCCTCAATCATCTGTAAACACTGTGCGGTTAATGGTGATTTACACAAAATGACAACAATTTATCATGGCATTTCATATGGTTTCTTGAGGCACATGTGTACCTTCTGACGAATGTCTATTAGAGATTTACAGTATAAAATACATGTAATCCCTTTCAGTCAAACAGGATAAGGGACGTCACTTTGCCAGGTTTGCATCTTCTATCGATCGTTCTATGACCCCAATCGTGTTAACCAGTGGGATTATGGCAGTGCCGGATAGCTATAAAATTCCCATTGCTCACCCACTTGTTGTCAGAGTCAGCGCTGATCGGAACCGGTCTTAACTGTTTAGCATAGAAAATGGATGTTCAGTGTCTGTGCGTTGATAAAATTGCAGAAAGGGAACCGGATGGCAGAGGTATTACAAACCAAACAACACATTTCTATAAATCGGTAAAAAATGAGGTATTAAACCTCTGCTTGGCATCATTATGAATTCATTTACTGCAGTGGAATCGAGCATCTCACAAATATAACACCCTGGTCTGCACCTGAGCGCCGTGTTGATGGTGTGTTTCGCGTGTCTCGTCCGCTTTCATTGTGAGGGTTCTTGATCTTCTATATATTCTGTTGGTTTTTAGCTGCAGGGTTGTCTGTTAGTGTCGCTTTTCTGACCTCATTCTGAATGACATACTATTTATAAACATTTAGAACAACAATCACCACAATGTGACATCATCATGTGAGGCCAATCACTGAGTTTGGCCATTTGTAAGCACAGCCGCCAGTCTCCTTTGTTAATTTCAACACCAGCTAACAAAGCGGCCCAAATATCCAGCCTGGTTTCAGAACCATGTGTGGGCGATGGGAAAATGGAAATGAAATTAGGACTCTGGTATGGAAGGGCATGCATGTCATAGTCCTGCAGTGGAAAAACGCCCAAACTAGATCCCAGCCAAAATGTGTGCTATCTGGGGAATCCCCGTGCCACCCTAACAGTGATCCATTTTTCTCCAGGAAGAATTGGATCTGATACGGCTACACTCCTACTTCAGAAGGCTGTTGGCAGTGCACATAAAATCTATTTGGGTAAATGTTCAAACACTTAAGAGGTATGTTAGTTTGTAAGAATTTTGGGGCATGCAAATTTTATTCTACAGAGAGTTTTTGAACCTGGAGAGTCTTTTTTTTGTCTATCTTGCTTTATTGCTTCCTGGGACTTTCCTGCTCCTTCTCATTGCTGCAGTACCTGCCCAGAGATTTTTATAATACCTACCAGTAATTTAGATACCGTATCTGGTGTTTGTGGAGTAAATACTATAAAGATATGGACTTGAAGTGGCACGTGTTCCAAGCCAGTCAAGCTGGTCATGGCATACTGTATCATTTAGCATGCCACACTGTCGAACGGAGCAAGGCGATGTCAATAACAACATTTTTGTCAAAATTGCAGCTAGAACCTTCTAGCATCAACAAGCTATCTATATGTCGATGGCTTGTGTTCATGGGCAGAAAGTCGGCTGCCTTTTATGCTGCCGCCAACACAGGGGCATGTTCATGTCCCAGCGTCCCGCTGATCACCACTCTGTATATTCCACAGTACTAGCAATCGGCCCATCTGTCTTAGTCCGCCCATTCTGTAGTGCTTCTTGGCGCAGTGCACATTAAGTTCCCGGCTGCTGTGGGCACACACATGCACATGCATAAACACACACACACTCTGCATACATTTACACTTCAGCGGGACTGCAGCCCTTGCCTGAAAGATGGCAGTATTCTATGCTCGACTGAAATATGTCCCATAAGCCCCTTTCCGGAGTGAGGTTAATCAATTTTAATGAAGGCGCAACTAATTTGGTCAGTTTGTGCCCTTTACATTAGCCACCTGTTTGCTGTTATTCTCCCTCATATGAAGGGAACAGAGCATTTTGCTCTTCACCCTCTCCCCTTTAACCCAGTCACCCTGGTATGCAGAGCTAGTCGTGTCCTTTGACCCTTATAGTTTAGTGGAAGGGCAAGGTATTGGATAACTAAACAGCAAGCATGGAAACATTAGTGTGTGTGTGTGTGTGTGTGTGTGTGTGTGTGTGTGTGTGCGTGCGGCAGGTGAACCATTGGCCAAGCCTCTAGCTGCCGCACATGTACTGAACAAAGTAACTCTCAACAGAAACAGCGTGCGTGTCAGTATGCGTGCGTGCGTGCACGCGCACAAGCTCCCTCTTGTGTGTACGGTATATGCATGTGTTTCGGCCAACTGAAACCTCTGGCAATGAACGGTTTGATGACTTAATGAGACCTAATGAATGTAAATGGGGGAGAGGAGAGGGAAAGACCCGAGCTGAGGCAAGTGTGTCAAGACTACAGCAGACCCAGCAGTCTCTTTTATTAGCTGATGAAACGCAGGCCAGCTCCTCTGATGGGTTTTCTACCCCAGGAACACCTCTGGATCCCAGCACTCTGCTGCTCCAGGGGATGTCATGCACATACACACAATGGGGATGGCGTTTAAGCGTGGAGGCGTGTGTGTGTGGCTGGTGGTCTGGTTTGTAGTGTTTTGAGGAGGCTTGGAGAGCGGGCCTGCTTTGAGACAGGCGTGCTGGAGGGTCAGCCCTCATTTAATCAAGGAAATAATTCCTTCTCCCATTAACTTAATTAATACAAGGTCTCACTTGAAACAGGAGCATAGGGAATCGCATCCGGTACGTATCTCGGTGCCGTGTGTGTGTGTGTGTGTGTGTGTGTGTGTGTGTGTGTGTGTGTGTGCATGTTCAGTTGCACTTCTGTATGGGAAGCAACTTTCTTTGATTTGGGTCTTTTGTATAAAATATATTCAGTAGTAAACTGCTCTATTCGGTACATTGATTGTGGCCTTTTAGAAAAACAGAAACATGTCCATTATTAATCAATGTGCAATTTTTCAGCCTTAGCTCTGTGAATACTCTTCGAAACGGATGGTTTGCGGATGTTGCATGTTGTACACGCTGTCCAACAGCTTGTGGATATACTGCTTCAAAACAAACCTGAACGCTCATGTGATAACAGTACACGCAGCTAGAGAAAAAAAGTATGCAAGTGAAAACAGGATAGGTTTATGTCATTTAGCCACCCTCATCCAGAGCAACTTACAGTAGAGACTGCAGACATTTCTGACCTGGTCCACCGTGGTCCCCCTCTGGCGTGCCATGCTCTACCAGTGCTGTCATTGTTTGTCTCACCATTGTATTCACAGGGTAACCTTGACAATGTACACATTGGAACTTACCATGTCAATTATGTGTATTGATTTGAATAGTAAAATTCTTCTTCTGATGATTGTGTATATTTCTGACCTGGTCCTCTTTGGGAATTGTACCCAGAAACCCTGGCATTGCAAGCACCTTCCTCTACCGACTGAGCTACAATATATTGGAATGAGTCTTTTGATTTCAACAAAGAGGAGCTGCTAAATGTACAAACTACGTAGCTTTCAAAAGATATTGATTTGAGTGTTTGTTATATTTGGTGGCAATTGACTTCCTGTTTCTATATTCCTTTTCTATCTCCTCAATCACTCACACTAACCTGTCCCCTCATGCACCCTAATCCCTAACTCTGTCTCTGCCCCTCCTCCAGAGAAGCCATTGTCAGTGGAGCTCAGCTGTGGGGCGGGGCCCGTCCTCGTGGCTCTGGAGCCGGGACAGCCCCTGTTGCTTGACTGTCACCTGGGTGCCGCACCCCTGGACACGCCCCTCAACATCACCTGGCTGCAGGATGGACACTCTGTGCTGGAGGGGGAAGGAGACTTCCTCAGGACTCTGGCCAATGGCTCTCTTCTGGTGCTGCCCTCCTCCGTGGACGGCCGGCCCCCTCACGGGGTGGAGGGGGGCTACAGCTGTGTGAGCTCCGGTCCCTTTGGGGCCCTAACCAGCCGCACCGTCACCGTTCACCTACCCAGTGAGTTCCACTATGAGTCAGACAGGCTAGAGCTGGGCCCACACATCTGCATCAAGGACAGACTGGAGTCTCCATAACAACAGCCCGTGTCAATACACACACACATATATATACACACACACACACACACACACACACACACACACACACACACACTGACTCAAGCATGCATACGGATAAACACACAACACAGATACAAATATAGGTACACACAGGCGCAGACACGCCGGGGCATAGTGACATTCCTCCGGGGGATTTTTGTGCTTGGTTGGAGATTTACTCGTTCCTGTGTTTAAGACAAGGGTTTGATTGTGGGTCTGGTCGACCGGACTGCCTGTGTCCTGGGAACAGGTGGGTTCCACATCGATGGTCAGCGGAAAGGGAGAGCAGAGAGAGGGCAGGGGAGACAGACAAAAAGAGGACAAGCAGTTAGAGGACAGACAGAGGACAGACAGGGTTCCCATCCCTCTTTCCTATTCTCCCATAGAGCTGCTTTAATTATCCTTTGTAGAAGTGGGAGTCTTTACTCAGTCATTAGCTTTGTGTGAATGGGACTGTATCCTCTATGGATGTTCCTCCTTTTGTCAGCTGTCACATGCCTATTTATGAGGATCCTTTGTTTGGGGGAACGAAAGGACAATGACAGAGGGAGTTAGGTGACAGAGGACTTTGAGAGGGATGGAGAGAGGCTGGCTATGGAGGACTGGTGAAAGGGGAGGACAGGAGAATGGAAGGAGAGAGGACTGTGTTGGAGGTGACTGAGGAGTTGGGCACGGTGAAGCAAGAGGCACTGTTCTGAGAGAGACTATTAAGTGTGCCCTTCAGAAGGTTTCTGTGACGGGTGATGGTAAATCTAATGTGCTGTGTATAGGCTGCTACAGCTGGGAGATGGATGTGTTCGGATCCAGGGGGTGGGGGTCCAGGGGGTGGGGGTCCAGGGGGCTGTGGTCCAGGGGGCTGGGGTCCAGGGGGCTGGTGTCCAGGGGGCTGGGGTCCAGGTGGTTGTGGTCCGGGAGCTGGGGTCCAGGGGGCTGGTGTCCAGGGGGCTGGGGTCCAGGTGGTTGTGGTCCGGGGGCTGGGGTCCAGGGGGCTGGGGTCCAGGGGGTGGGGGGACTGCAGGTAAGGGCCTCAATGGCCAAACTCACAATAACAGCAGAAGCCACCGTCCATCCATCTGTTCTGTCACCGTCCGTCCGGTCTGTCTTTCAAGTGCCTTTGTCCAAAAAGGAGTGAGTCTGTGTGTGAATAAAGATTAAGCAGTTGAAGGGAAGAGAAAAAGTAGAGGACGGTGGACATGCCTTCAGACAGAGAGCAATCAATCCATGGGTTGTGACTAGAGAGTTCAAGAGGAAGGGAAGAAAGCTGTTATCTGATCGGCCAGGGGCCAAAATATGGGGTAGGGATACAGTGAGGGAGGAGACGTTAGAGAATTGGGGGGCTATACTATAGGAGGGATGAAAAAGGGAGGAGCGGGAGAACTGGAATGGAAAATAATTAAGAAAAATGTATGATGAGCTACTGAACTCATATCAAATAGATTCAGTATATACATTGTCCTTTTTCATCAGATTCAGTATATACATTTTCCTATTTCATCATATTCAGTATATGCATTGTCCTTTTTCATCAGATTCAGTATATATATTTTCCTATTTCATCAGATTCAGTATATACAGTTTCCTATTTCATCAGATTCAATATATACAGTTATCTGTCTCATTACATTTAGTACGTTGTTTTGTGGTTTAAACAGATTATAGATTTCTTTTAATCAGAATAAATAGGTAGTTTTCAATTTCATCATAAGTATTTAATCAGATTTAGTAGATTACACAGAATGTTAAACTATAAAAGATTAAGAAAGTTAATACATTATTTATAGCAAGGAAAAAACATGGCCTCCTGCCAAAACATCTAGTAGAAAGTGCAACAATAGCATTTTCCATTTCATACCATGGCATGTTGCATTTCATACAGTTCATACTATCCTTGGGCGATTATGTGAGAGTTCTGATGTCCACTGATTTGAATGGAGGTGAATGGTTAGAGTTCTGATGTCCACTGATTTAAATGGAGGTGAATGGGGAGAGTTCTGATGTCCACTGATTTGAATGGAGGTGAATGGTGAGAGTTCTGATGTCCACTGATTTGAATGGAGGTGAATGGTGGGAGTTCTGATGTCCACTGATTTGAATGGAGGTGAATGGTGGGAGTTCTGATGTCTACTGGTTTGAATGGAGGTGAATGGTGAGAGTTCTGAGGTGTCTGCTATTGTTTCCAGATCGCAGCATCCTCTTCTATCCTCCTAATGTATTCTAATATACCTCCCTCTCTGATGGCCTGTTGTTCTCGAACACATTCAGCATGCTGCAAATCTGCTAAGGTACAGGCAAAGCACACACAGCCTTCCCAATGGTACAGTTCCAGACACACACAGACACATGTAAACACAGACACACTGGGCCTGGCATGGTGCTTTAGGGGTCGGGTTTAGAAGAATGCCGCATGAGTGCATTTGAACTGGCTGGATGACCTGTTATCTACCTCTGTGTAGCCCTGCTTTGTGTGTGCTCACTGAGAAACTTTGCTCGGATTGGGATGTTTAAACACAGTGTGTTTGTGTGCGTGCGTGCATATTAGTTTATTGCTCTGACAGATGTTCAGCTTGTTTGTGCTGTTGCGGTGTTGTGAGAGCATCAGCTGGGAAATATGTACATTGGGTTGCCAGGTATGATTAGTATGTACATGTTTTATGGTGCACGGCTAATACCTGACATCATTTTCAAATGAGTAATTTTTAATTGTGTCTTTTGGCCTTTTACAGTCCAGAAGAGAAAATAGGAAAATAATTATATTGAGGAGACACATTTCATGTTTTTTTAAGAGGGATGGATGTCAGTATCCAATACAGTACATGTAACCTCTTATTTTAGGCCCTTGTAAAGGTACAATTAAGAACGGAAGTCTATGTCAAGGTTTTTCAGTTTTTGGATGGTTGGGGGTCCTTTTTTGATATTTCATAAAAAAAATCTGCTCATAATTAGAAAATCCATTTAGCTTTTCTATGTCTGCTGGACGAACCAACATTTCCAACAAGAGAAATGCTGTTTCCCAGTTTATATCCAGCTATTGTTTTTACTGGAAGACCTTTTACTTAGCTGTTTTTTATTTTAAGTGTTGTGGTGGCAGCATCATGATCTTGCCTGTCTGCTTGTCACAGACATTGATTTTGTTATGTTTTTTTCATAATAATTATGAAAGAGCACAGCCTGTGTTGAAAGATCTTATGGAGTCTTATTAAACTTAACCCAGGAACGCAATTTAATGTTTTTGATGGATAATTGGATACATTATTATAACAAAGATACAACAGAAGGGCTTTACAATGGATGTTGAGTTTTCATGAATGGGCTGACCTTTAAAATGTTCTGGATGGTTTATTTCTTTGATACTACACATACTGTAGATACTATCATAGTCTTTACATGAACCCAATTCATTAGTTACTGACTTGAATTAGAAATTAGGCAATTACTATAAGGTGAAAATGTAGATTGTCATCTTTTATTTTAGGGTATTTGTATATTGGTTTCACCACTATAAACTGCATAGTTTTCCTATTGTCACTATAATTCAATAGGTGGGGTCAATAGGTCACAGACTCCAGGCAGTTAGAGTATGCTAGTATTTGGTCACAGTATGCGCAAGGATCTGTAACCAAATTCTAAACATAGACGTTTGATTTAGACAACATATCATTTTTGCCCCAAATGTTGAAACCGGTATGTACACAAATAGCCTCAAATAAAGGCTGAGAATTTACGTTTTAAAATCATAGCAATTGTCAAAACAACTCTTTGAAGTAAAGCACCAAAAGATGAAAAATACTTCACTTTCCTTGCAATTACAGAGGCACTGAGAAGTCTGTCAAATTGACTAAAAATACAGAAATATTGTGTTACAGCAAATCTTTTTCTGGAAGATTGTGAGATAGGACATATTGTGTATGTGATAAATGTTAGTTGAGTTGGCACACTTTTACTACTTCATTCTGAGAGCTCTGCCAAGAAACAGGGCTTTGTGCATTTACCAATGTTTGAAATGGACCAAATCTCAACTTTAACATATAGTCGTTGTCTGTAGTAGAGAGAAAGACATTAAAGAAGGAAACAGCTTTTTACAATAAGCCTACTGTAGTAAAAGGTGTTATTTTGGGCGATGTGTCTAATGCATTTTGAAAGCTGCCTGTTGGTTTTTGTGAACAGTTTGATCAGTCATGTGTTGTCACACGCAAGTGGGTTAAATGCGTAGCTCCTAGAAGGAATTGTAAAATATTTTGCAGCGACTGGGGAGGGGTGGATAACTGACAAAGCATGTGCTGCTGTCCCTTCATCATCGGGAGTGAGGTGCGCCTTTTGAGAGTACAGACTTCATGAATTATCAAGGTTATTGTATCCTCATAGATTTCAAAGGCGGAATGTTGGCTTAAGCATTCAAAACATATCTTTGGATATTAAAACCAGGTTTAGATATTTTGGATATTAAAACTGAGGTTAGAACTTTTTAGGTAACGATATAAATTGAAGATAATCTTGGATTGGTATGGTGACTTCAAAGTGAATGTAGGCTGGACCCGAGAGCTGATTGGTAATGCAGTCAAAGATTTTTAGTTTCCCATAGATCAGTCTGGGCTCACAGGTCAGGGACCAGGTCAGGGACCAGGTCAGGGACCAGGTCAGGGACCTGTGAGCCCAGACTGATCTATGCACCTTTAGCCCTGATAAGACTCGGCTTCAGACATCAGTGCTGCCTTCGTCTGTTCAATACTCTGATTATGTGTGGTTTTCAGACTTGCCTGATCGACCAAGCTTTGTTTGCCGATATTACCTGGCGAGACTATATTTGTTGACCGCATCTGTTCTTCTCCCTCTCTTTTTTTCTATCGGTTTCTTTCGCTTTGTCTTTCTCTCTTGGTCCACCCCTCCAGCTCTGTCTCGTTTCCATAAGGACCCGGAGGCCCGTGTGGTGCCCCTTGGGGGCGCTGCCCGGTTTGAGTGCCGGATAGAAGGAGTGCCCACACCAAGGATCACCTGGGAGAAGGACCAGGAACCCATCCTCAGCCAGCCTAGGTGAGACACACACCCTGATAGTAAGTTGCCTGTGCTACATGGTTCCCTGATCGTGGGTCCCTACTGATGTCCATAATAAAGCGGGGCTGTGCATCATTCACTATTCTAATGCAAAACTATCTGGTAAACACTGTGGAAGCATCAGATCACAGAGACGCCTAACACCAGCTGTCTATCTGCTCAGTCCTGCACAACTAACTTTCACATATTAAATCCATACACACATACAAAAACAATCATTCTTAAATAAAATAAAGAAAGAAGAATTACAAAAATTAACCGTCCTAAAGCAATTGCTATGAGGGACACCACACTCTACATATCAGATGTGAGAGAATCACTGAAGAAAATTCTACTGGATAAGATACTCTTCAACAATGTGACAGCAGGTCATGTAAAGTCCTAACTAGTGACATATAATAAGAGTGATGTACTCCCATTAACGTTGAAGGCTACTGCTCCAGCTATCAGCTTATGATCCATTCCCTTGTCAGTGCAGGGTATATTCAGGCTCTTCTACATGCATGTACCTAGTCCTTTGCCTGTGGCGCACGGCTCTTTTTCAGTCCACCAGAGGCCACAGTAAAGCCTGGTCCCTTTCTATCCTCTGTTACTTCCAACCCCACTGCCTCTCCCATGCTAGGCTCCAGGCCCGGCCAGTCTTGTCCTCCAGTCCTGTCCTTCAGTCCTGTCCTCCAGTCTTGTCCTCCAGTCTTGTCCTCCAGTCCTGTCCTCCAGTCCTGTCCTCCAGTCCTGTCCTCCAGTCTTGTCCTCCGGTCTTGTCATCTAGTCCTGTCCTCCAGTCCTGTCTACTACCTAGCAACTGATGCGCTTTGAAGCAAATTGAGTGGAAAGGTGCCCATAATCTATTGCACATGACCCCCCCACCCTTCTACTCCCTGGCCTGTCATCCTTCGTCACTCCCTTACTCTTCTCCATGGGGGAGATTTGCCTCACAAACACACACGCACACACATGCGCGGTTATTCGGTTTACATTTGACAGTATGTACAGAATGACTAATTATGGCTTGCTGTGTAGTGATCCTCTGCTGAGCTGACAGTCCTTCTATTCCCGTTCTTCTCGAAGGCCTTCATTAACATGGCAAACTGACCATTAACCTATTATAACTGTGACAACAAGTCTTCAGCCCTTGGCGCCTCGGAGTCCCTGAAATCCCTCGTCACAGGGTGGACGAACACGCCGAGGGAACCAAGCGGGAGAGAGGGGGCCTGTGTGCCAACAATTCCAAGCATTGACAGCCAGGTCTGAACCCTAGAGAATCATGTAGCGCTACTTTTAGAATCCCCCAATTAAAGCATTCCCGTCCGCCTGAAAACTCAAATGCACACTCACACCCCCGCCCCCATATGCACTCAGTGGCCACCAGAAACGCTTGCGGTCTCATTCGCTCATTTACCCGAGCACTTAACACTATTGACGTTGCCGTCTCAGCTTTGCGGTTGGCTCTGCATGTGTGCCTGGCTGACATGGTGCGTACGTCGGTATATATGAGGCATTTCAGTCGGCCCCTGCCCCTATCCCTGGGTGACCCCGTATCCTGTAGTGGTGGTGGGTTGACAGACAGTGGTATTAGTGGGCGGCAGAAGACATGACACCCAGATCAGAGGCCGATGGTTTACAGTCTCTCTGTTGCAGAGGAGCTGTCTGTCTCCCTGCAAGCCTGCATACCCGCCTGCCTGTCTGTCGGTCCCAGGATTAGTAGTCCATCATCAAAGAGCTAAAAAGGAGTTGGATAGGAGCTCAATAGCTGAAAGCCTAGGCCTCAGGCTCAGAGGAACCATCCGGACCTGTGTGCGTGTGCGTGTGCGTGTGTGTGTGTGGTAACTTGACCTGTCTTCCAAGGCAGCCGTGGGGGAAGGGGAGGAAGTGTGCTGGTGGGTTAAAAGGAGATAAATATTGACAAGAATAGGCAGTACAAGTAGCCATGGCTGCCTTTAGATTCTGTTTTGTAACACGGTGACGAGCTAATATCTCTCTGACCTTTCTTGGTTCACCCCGTCATCTTAAATACTTCCCTTTCTTTAGGCAGTAGTTGTATGCCTTTTGTGACTTTTTTCTGTCTTTTATTTTAGACAGTTTTATGCTAAAATGTTGTCAGATATAAATGTATTCTGAGATAATGGCCGTTTCTGAAGACCTGCTCCATGTACTTCTGCATGGTTGTAAGAGTAGAATGGAGACCAGTAGATTACCATTACGGCATTGTCATCTTAGCACTAAGATCTAAGCACTCCACTCTCTTTTCTTTTTATATCTTTCTCAGGTATATCTCTCTCCCAAATGGTGTGCTCCAGATCTTGGGTGTGGTGAAAGAGGATGGGGGAGCATATCGCTGTGTCGCCACCAACTCCGCCCGGAAACGCTTCAGTCAGGACGCCATCCTGACTGTCACTACAGGTATATTATGTCTCTGTCATTCAGATTCTGTCTCTCTCTCTGTCTATCTTTCTCATTGTATCTCTTTTTCACTCTCCATTTCTGCATTTCTTGCTCTCACCCTGTGTTTCTCTGTAAGAGAAAGACTAAAGGCATTTTGAATGTGATAAGCTATTTACTGTGGTGTAATACTTTGCAAATACTTATGAATAGGAATGACGAGGGGAAATAAATAGAGTGCTATTGTTCAGATTCTTAATGTTGCTCTTAGCAACATGCAGAAAATCTTTCTGCTGTTACAGTAGATTGTGGTGTTTTAGCTAAAAAATATATTGGGGTTCATCATTGTTTGACTTTAATGTGGATCTGTATGAGCTGTGGAAAAAACATGGCCCACCAGACTTAAAAAAGACCCTGGAGCAAACAGGGTAAGGGGGTGTTAGTCCTCCCCATTTGTTTCATACTACTCTGTGCAATTAAAACAGCATGCATGACTAAAATGAATCGCTGAATCGCCGGTCTGCCCTCATTGCGCACATTTTATTGACCCCATCCCAGCTACTTTAATGTCTGTCTACGAAAATCATCCATGGCTAAGGCCCAGAAAGCCCACGTCTGGTGACTTCATGGCCTCTGGTGTTGTCATTTATTTTGACTTCATGACCTCTGGTGTTGTCATATATTTGCAAGGTGAGGAAGTGCAGCTCCGTTTCCACCTCATTTTGTGGGAAGTGTGCACATATCGCTGCCTTTGTCGATAGCAAGGCCAAACTGTCTGTCTCTCTGACTTTCTCTTTCTGTCTCTTTAGTTCTCCACAAATTTGCTTAGTGATACGAAATACCATCACCAACCTACTTTTCTAAAGAAGCTATCCCTGGAATATAATAAAAGAAAAGTCACTTTGCTATGAGGCATAAGTTGTGCAGGTGATTGGAGACTACTTGTGACACAAAGTACAATGGCACGTCCCTGCTATGCTTCTTTTGCTCTGAGGCACATTCTGGACTGCAGTGATGTACAGTGCCTTGCCAAAGTATTCACCCCCTTGCCTTTTTACCCATTTTATTGCATCACAGCCTTTAGTTCAATGTTTTTTTAATCTAAATTGAATGTGATGGATCAGAACACCATAGTCTAAGTTGGAGAAGTGAAATTAGAAAAATATATACATAAACATTTTTCAGAAAATTGGCATGTTCATATGTATTCACCCCCTTTGTTACGAATCCCATAAAAGCCCTGGTGCAACCAGTTACCTTCAGAAGTCACATAATCAGTGAAATTATGTCTACCTGTGTGCAATCTAAGTGTCACATGATCTGTCAGTACATATACACACCTTTTTTGAAAGGCCACAGAGGCTGCAACACCTAAGCAAGAGGCACCACTAACCAAACACTGCCTTGAAAACCAAGGAACTCTCCAAACAAATAACAAACAATGTTGTTGAGAAGTACACGTCAGGGTTAAGTTATAAAAAATATCAAAATCTTTGATGATCCCCAGGAGCACCATCAAATCTATCATAACCAAATGGAAAGAACATGGCACAACAGCAAACCTGCCAAGAGACAGCCACCCACCAAAACTCACGGACAGGGCAAGGAGGGCATTAATCAGAGAGCCAGCACAAAGACCGAAGGTAACCCTGGAGGAGCTGCAGAGTTCCACGGCAGAGAATGGAGTATCTGTACATAAGACGACAAAAAGCTGTACGCTGCATAGAGTTGGGTTTTATGACAGAGTGGCCAAAAGAAAGCCATTACTTTTGGCAAAAAACTAAATGACACTCCCAAAATGTATGGAGGAAGGTGCTCTGGTCTGATAAGACTAAAATTGAACTTTTCGGCCATCAAAGAAAACCCAACACATCATATCACCCAAAGAACACCATCCCCACAGTGAAACATGGTGTTGGCAGCATCATGCTGTGTGGATGTTTTTCAGCAGCTGGGACTGGGAAACTGGTCAGAGTTGAGGGATGCTAAATACAGGGATATTCTTGAGCAAAACCTGTACCACTCGGTGCATTATTTGAGGCTAGGACGGAGGTTCACCTTCCAGCAGGACAGTGACCCCAAACACACTGCTAAAGCAACATTTGAGTGGTTGAAGGGGAAACATGTAAATGTGTTGCAATGGCCTTGTCAAAGCCCAGACCTCAATCCAATAGAAAATCTGTGGTCAAACTTAAAGATTGCGGTTCACAAGCACAAACCATCCAACTTGGAGGTGATGAAGCAGTTTTGCAAGGAGGAATGGGCAAAAATCCCAGTGGTAAGATGTGGAAAGCTCATAGAGACTTATCCAAGGCAACTTGGAGCTGTGATTGCTGCAAAAGGTGGCTCTACAAAGTATTGATTTTAGGGGGGTGAATAGTTATGCACATTGATGTTTTCTGTTATTTTGTCCTATTTGTTTGCTTCACAATAAAAAAAAAACATCTTCAAAGTTGTGGGCATGTTCTGTAAATTTAATGATGCAAATCCTCAAACAGTCCATGTTAATTCCAGGTTGTGAGGCAACAAACCACGAAAAATGCTAAGGGGGTTGAATTCTTTTGCAAGGCACTGTATTTAGGGTGGTTAGCACCACTGCTGGCAGGAGCAGAGGGTACAGCAGTACAGGAGAATAGAGTACAGAAGAAAGGAGAGGGAGTAGACTTGGTGCCATAGTAAACATGCTTCTGAGCTGGCATCTTCACACATCTGGATGGCCGGGTAGGGGATGGTGAGGAGCCAGAGAGTAATAGGGGTAAGTGTCTAAACATCCGTTCCATTAGTAGAGTGTGTGGTTGTTGAAGGACTTGTGAATGTGGCCATCTCTTCATCATCTTAATGATCAATGTATTCCACTAAAGAAATGTAGTTAGAACTCAAGTTTATTATAATGAAATATGTGCACCAATAGGCAATAACATACCTACCACCGACACAACATGTCATAGCCAAGTAACATAAACATAGGCTATGCTAATACCTTGCATGTCTTATGTTTATATATAGAACCATTTGATGGTTTGTACACACCCACATCCTAGGGTATTTCTGTTGTTTAAAATATGCTCAGAATTTCCGTTATTATGTTTATGAATGACAATAGCTATGCCTGCCATGGTTAATGTCTTTTGCATTTCTGTATCCAGGCAGGTAATGAATGGAATGTTGGCTGAGCAAGGCTCCTAGTGACCATCTATGTGTGGAGGACTGGGCCTTGGGCCTATCAGAAACAACTAGAAGAAATCTCCCTTTTGGGGAATGTCTTAATAGCAGCAGGGGACACCTGCTCCTTGTATTATAGAAGTGAACAGGACTCTATTCCTTATCGGGAGAGCTGAGTTGGCAAAACCACCAATAGTTACACACCCCAGCTGTCGGGCATTAGCTTTCACCAAGTTGCCTGAGCAACCAACATTCTATGCAATCGATGATCGCCCCAAAAATCCTAATCGGAGCACCCTTAAAGACTACCTTCACCGATCAAACATCACATTTTGACCGGTGAAGAGAATAACAGTGACAATCTCGTTATCATGGCACCTGTCAGTGGGTGAGATATATTAGGCAGCAAGTGAACATTCTATCCTCAAAGTTGATGTGTTAGAAGCAGGAGAAATGGGCAAGGCTGAGGATCTAAGTGACTTTGACAAGGGCCAAATTGTGATGGCTAGACAACTGGCTCACAGCATCTCCAAAATTGCAGCCCTTGTGGGGTGTTCCCGGTCTGCAATGATCAGTACCAGTCAAAAGTGGTCCAAGGAAGGAAAAGCGTTGAACTGGCAACAGGGTCATTGGCGGCCAAGGCTCATTGATGCACGTGGGGATTGAAGGCTGGCCCATGTGGCCCGATCCAACAGATGAGCTACTGTACCTCATATTGCTGAAAAAGTTAATGCTGGTACTGATAGAAAATTAATGAGTGAGCTTATAATGAGTGAGCTTCAGAACTGGACCATGGAGCAATGGAAGAAGGTGGCCTGGTCTGATTAATCACATTTCCTTTTAAAATCACGTGGATGGCCGGGTGTGTGTGCGTCGCTTACCTAGAGAACACATGGCACCAGGATGCACTATGGGAAGGAGGTAAGCGGGTGGATTCAGTGTGATGCTTTGGGCAATGTTCTGCTGGGACACCTTGGGTCCTGCCATTCATGTGGATTTTACTTTGACACATACCACCTACCTGAGCTTTGTTGCAGACCATGTGCACCCTGCAACGGTATTCCCTGATGGCATTGGCCTCTTTCTGTAGGATAATTTGACCCGCCACAAAGCAAAAATGGTTCAGGAATGATTTCAAGGTGTTGACTTGGCCTCAAAATTCCCCAGACCTCAATCCAATCGAGCATCTGTGGGATATGCTGGACAAACAGGTCCGATCCATGGAGGCTCCACCTAACAACTTACCGGACTTAAAGGATCTGCTGCTAACGTCTTGTTGCCAGATACCACAGCACACCTTCAGAGGTCTAGTGGTGTCCGTGCCTCGAAGGGTCAGTTTTGGCAGCAAAAGGGGGACCTACACATTATTAGGCATGCGGTCATAATGTTATGGTTGATTGGTGTGTCTCTTGAATCTGTCTTTGTGCAACCTTGCATTCCCTAGCTTACATCATGGTGTCAACTATAACTTATATGCACATTCTGCAAGAAATAGTTTGCATCATCTCAACAGTTGAAGGAATATGAGGAATATGAACTTTACATTTGGCAATGTAAAATCAGAACAACTGTCAAGACACTTCTCTGTGTTAGTCTCTAATTTCTACTCAGTATTTGTCATGATAGTTGTTCCCTTATGATAAAACCTTAAATAATCCATTGTTATGCTAATGAGTATTTACTGGATAAATTGCTAACATTTTTCTTTCTACCACAGTAGAATAATAGTAAAGACAGCAAAACTATCCCATTACACATATAGAAACGTGTAGCAAGATCATAGTGGAAATTCTTCAAAGTAGCCACCCTTTGCCTAGAGGAAAGCATTGCACATTGTTTGCATTCTCTCAACCAGCTTCATGTGGTAGTCACCTGGAATGCTTTTCCAAAGTTCTTGAAGAAGTTCACACATGGTGAGCATCTGTTGGCGGCTTTTCTTTCACTCAGTGGTTCAAATTGTCCCAAACCATCTCAACTGAGAGGATGTCGGGTGATTGTGGAGGCCAGGTCATCTGATGCCGCACTAATGACATGGTATACTCTCTTGACCAGATTTTCAAATTGGCTAAAGAAAATGCTACACATGGAAGCTGATTTTCCCGCTCTGATGTTTGAGGTTGATGCTTCTTTGTTGGCACATGTATTGAGATCCAATAAGCGATCTATATTGAAATAGAGCAGGCATGGAGGTGCTATAGGGTGGTATGGATACTTTTTTTAAACAAATATCGACTTGACAGTCTCTGTCACTCTCAATTAATTGTGGTTCTTTGAGTATGTTTGAATAATAGTTATGACCTCCTCAGTTTCTGCTGTCGACATCTTAATTGGACTAGTAGGCAATAAACGTTTCTCTAACCCGCTGGCAGTACTGTCTACTTATGCAAGACTTGGCAGCAATTTTCCTAGCTGATTTAGCTTTATAGAAACACCTACAGGAATTTAACGGTTAGACACCAGCTAGGCACCAAGATTAAAAACTAGATTTGTTCAAACACCGAGTTAAACAACAGCAGCCTACCTAGCTTTTTTGCAATCTCTGCAGTCTGCAATGTTGGATAGAAGTTACTGTACATGCATGCTCCATCCCAACCTGTAAACGTTGTCCCTGCACTTTGAATCAATCGGCATGGTTTTATAGCCAGCTGTTGATAATGCCACATTCTTTATAGCTTTTAGTTTGGGATGGAATTGAAAAGAGTTTTAGGCTGTTTTAGTTGTTGGTGTTGAGCAAATGTTAAGTGCATACACTTAAGTCTATTAGAACAATGCAATATCAAGTAATCTTTAATTATTATTTAAAAACTACTACTGCACTGGGATTACTCTCAGGCATTTTGTCTGTTTCAAACAGGGTCTGTATGTTTGTTTAGATTGAGTTTACTTCCGGTTTGTAACTTGACATTCACTTGTGTTACAATATCATTTACATTTATTTGCAACGCATGTAATTACAAAATTATATTTTGATGGATGTCATTGATTTTATGTTTCTTTTCATGCAAACCGTAGCAAGGATATGTTAAACAATACTAAAATATACAATTATATAAGCAAGAATTGACGTCCAGCTCTAGAATTTTTTTTTAATTGCCTCTGATGTGTCACCTCGTGGGTTTTGAGCTTGGGGACAGCGGCTGAGCTTTGGGAAGATAGTGGCATAAAAATTGGTAGGCGCTTGACTGCCGCTTTGTAAAAGCACCTGTCGCCGGCATGCGGTCAGTAAATCGTTACTAGCAAAACGTTACTAGCATGCGGTCAGTAAATCGTTACTAGCAAAACGTTACTAGCATGCGGTCAGTAAATCGTTACTAGCAAAACGTTACTAGCAAAACGTTACTAGCATGCGGTCCTCAATGCCTAATGGGTCTACAAGTACTGCTATCTTGGAAGTTGCGCTCAGCTGCTGCGACAGTTTGCCCCACATTGATCGTTCAAACATCCCAGAAAAGCCCTGCTCATTGTCTGCACTGTCCATCTCGTTACTATTGCTCCTTCTCAGTGGTGTGTAGTGATGGTTGCACTCCTCGGGTTCACTGGCCTGTTGTGGAGCCAATACCCAATGTATAAGGAAGAACAGTGTTTGGTTGTCATCTAGAGTGTCTGAACTTTGCAGAGATACTAAACTTGACAGGACAATTATTTTAATTTCTTGAAATGTTTTCTGCAAGTTATTTGAGTCAAGTTTCATTCTATAACACTGTATTGAACATGGATCATTTTTTGTTATAAAGTTTTATCTCTAAGTGGTGTACCTGCTGGTTTTGTACTGAATATTTATATAAAACTGTGAATATTATATTTAATTAATGTTGTTAAGATATTTCCTTGGAAAAAGGCTTTAGATTTATTTAGATTGTTTATTTGATATGTTAATTTACCCAGAGAATGAGGACTATTATTGTGAAGTGTGAGGGTAGTGGATGCACAAAAGGAGAGGCAAAAATGAATAAAGGTACTGGACTTTTAATAAGCAGACCCAACGACTGGACTTCACAGTCTCCAAATCAAATGACACAATTACCCATGAGGTGCAGGTTAAAACAAAGAACTTAAATAGACATCATAATTGGTAATGAGGAGCAGGTGTGTCTGAGTCCAGAATCACTTCAACCTTTTACGCTGGACCCCCAACTACCTTCACCAGAGGCAGAGGCTAAACTGCAGGACTGGTTTCCCCCAGTGGACCAGGAACCACCAGCCTGAGGAGAGAGTAATGGAGAGGGAGGCGTTAGTGTATGTTGGAGCCAGTTGGAGTTCATATGTGACATTTTTTACCTTCCGAATGGCCCCACGTACCGGGGACCTAGCTTACGACAGGGCAGACGGAGCAGGAGGTCCTTCCTGCCCGCTTCGTGTGTGTACTTCTGTAGTTCTGCCTCCCAATCATGCAGGCGGGAGAGTGCGTCCGCCCTGGCATTCTTTGTACCTGGTCAGCACTGGCCCGGCGCCAGGGCAAAGTTTCTGAGCGGGCAGAAAATAATGGCGAGGGGGTAATTAAAACTTGCCCGCTCATGGCGCCGGGCCTGGGCCAGTATGTCAGGGTGAACTGGAAGCACTCGAAGAACAGGGTCCATCTGGCTTAGTTCAGTTGAGGTGCTTCGCAGCCCTGACGTGTTCTAAGTTCCGGTGGTCTGTGAGGACTGTGAACGGCTCACGGCTCCCTCGAGCCAGTGTCCACCCCTCCAGTGCCAACTTCACTGCCAGTAACTCACGGTCGCCCACGTCGTAGTTCCTGTCCGCAGCAGTCAGCTGCCTAGAGTAGTACTCCCAGAACCGCTCGTTGAGGAAGGACTGGAACGCAGCAGGGGCGTTGGCTGGATCGTACGGCACGACCAAATATTCCTAGTGGCCCTACGCCATGCCGAAGGCTGTCCTCCACTCGCCCCCCTCCCGGATCCGCACCAGGTTGTAAGCACTCCGGAGGTGGAGTTTAACAAAGAAGATGTATTTTGTCCATATTCTTTTTGTTAGCAGCACATGGCCTGTCTCCACTCACTGTAGCCACTCTGCTCCCTCTCCACTAGAGCTGCATCAGATTCACCTTTAACTGAATCTGGTAAACATTAATGTCAGGGGAAAGCTGTGTCTAAGTCTATGTCTAGGTCTGTTTTTACATAGAAAAGAATCAGTAACAAGTGTTGGCCCTGTTGACCATGTTGCCTAGACATGAGACAGCTTTGTGGGGAAATGTCCCTGTTAAACAGTCAAGGAAATAGAGACTTGTAGGATTTTCACACAAACCCATTCAGTCCTTCACAGTGAAACACACCCACTTAATGGCAAAGACACCCAGGCAGACACGCACAGATAGGCACCAAATCAGACATGGCATCAATAAAAACATCGCCACCCTTCAAGTCCTTAGGTGGCCCCCTTGTGCCAATCGGTGTCTTTCTGTTCATTTCATTCACTCGTATAGGGCCAGTATATGTTCTGCAATATGCGATTTTACACAGTGAAGGGTGAAACACAACAACAGCTGCTGTATTCATATGGAGTTGCAGTGCCCATAGGTAGTTTACACAACATGCTCACCTTTTTGAATGGGTGCAACCAACTGGAAAACACGTTGCTCTTTACGAGATTCATATACCAGCCCTAGAGCTCAAACAAGACAGAAGATACTCTTGTTTGAAACTTGACATTTCTGGTGATTACCCTAGTCCCGCTTTTGATTACTATAATGTCATTTTGTAAATGCCAGATCCATGGCATAACAAATCACCACCCAAGTTGAATTAACATCGAGCCTGTGGTCAGCAAGATTTGTACGCGTGACTCACCTGCACACACATGTACACACACACACACCCGCACATATTAAATACACATGAACGTACACGCAACGCACATAGACAGTCACCTCGCTCTGACAGTCAAACCCCTAGCCGGGGCAGTGAGGAATGTGAGGAATGTAGAGCATCCCTACCTGTGTTACACCTTCCAGCATCCAGCGGGTTGTGTGAAGTGATGCTACTTACGCTAGCAGGTCTTTAGTGTGACACTTAGCCTGCTGTCAAAAAGAGCTGGCGGTGGGAGAAAAAAAGCACTCCCAGTCTTTTCATGAGCTCCTGGTTAAACACGGGTCAAACCTAATGCCATTAGATCTCTTTCGTTCACTATCCAAATGATCTATATACGTATAGAATGCCGGAACTTTAATATCATTGTTAGGACATTAACTCCACCTATTCAGCTGCGCATTATGTAGGTACTATTACTCTCTTTTGCTCTGTCACACACACCCACACACACACAGCACCATAAAACCCTCTAGGGACACATTTTGCAATCCTGGGAGAACTTGACTGACCCATTTAAAACCCGGAGCCCTCATGCATAACCAGGTAGTGCTGTATGTAATCTCAATGATTCATTTATAATGTGCTTACTGTATCCAAGGAAGCATGCTGGAGATCAGTATCATAAAGTAGGCTCCAGGCTGACAGACCGGACGAGCAGGATCAGTCGGTGTGATACCATGATTAACCCCTTACGCCGACTAAGAATAACAAAATAGGGACCTCATATATTCCACTAATGCACTGCTCCTAGACAAATGCCTTTGTTATTAGGGTTTATGGGAGAATTACTTCAGCACGCCCTCCTTTCTCTGCCTCTCCTCTAATATCTGACTCACCCGTTTCCCTTAAATGTTCTCTCTCTTCCTCCTTAAATCTTTCCCTCGTTGGCTTTCTTTGCTAGTCTGTTTTCACAGTAAGCAATGTCAAAGTGGTTTTGCATGAGGTTCCTCAAAGTCTATTGGGGTTGCTGGCTGCCTAGCCTGGTGGCTCAGTATTGGTTCGGTTTTAACCAGGCTAGAACTGGCTCCCTTTACTCCACTACACTTCCTGACACAGCAGCTAGCTGTCCTACCTAATTGAGAAGCCCTTAATCCAAGTCATTCACATTGAGGGCTGCTGCTGTGTTGTAGTGGTGGACTCTGTTCTCAAACTGCGGTCCGTGGGCCACTAGAGGTTCGCAGCTGTTCTGATATAATAAACATGTTTATACATTTGACCTTAAAATGTATGTTATCCTAAATCGTTGTATATCCGTTAAAAAAAAAAAATAATGCTTTGATTAGTTACATTCATTGCAAAAATGTACAATATATTTTATACAAAAAAAGAGAATCTACAATTCCTAATATATGTGGTCACTAGCCGAGAGTTAAAATACTACTGTTAACACCACACTGTCCCCTGTTGCTACTGTCTCAAAACAGAGGCATCACGCTGCCTAGATTTGTTAGAGGATCATTTATGGCATTATCCGGAATATAAGATAGCTGTGGATTCCTTTCTCTGCCTGTGATGTGTATATGACTTGCCTGTGACCTGTCTGTGATTTGCCTTTGTACGCAGGTCCTGGCCCTGCCCAGAGAGAGGTGGTGATCGTAGCTCCTCCACAGAATGTCACAGTGGTTCAGGGGCAACCGGCGGTGATGGAGTGCATGGCCCTAGGAGGGCACCCGAAGCCCCTGGTGTCCTGGAGCAGGCAGGGTGAGACCCTCAGTCCCACCCATCTCACAGTCCCTCCCATCACTCAGTCCCTCCCATCACTCAGTCCCACCCATCACTCAGTCCCACCCATCTCTCAGTCCCGCCCATCTCTCAGTCCCTCCCATCACTCAGTCTCTCCCATCACTTCCACCGAGTCAAGACGAAAACCTCATTCAGACGTTGGTACCAGTGTCCTCTGTTGCTCCAGAAAAGAGTTCACTTCGTTTAATGTTCCCTTTGTTGAACCAATGTCAGTGTCCTTCCGGCTGCAGTCACTTTATTACTGTTACTAGTGAGGCATATTCTTGGTTTCACAGGCAAACATACATAGTAAGAGTGAGAATGAATGACCCTGAGAAGGTATAAGAAGTATTTCCTCCTGCTGTCAGAGAGTTGGTAGTTTCTCCTCTGCAGCCTCCAGGCCTGGAAATTATGCATCAGAATCAAAGCTAATGCCCTACTATTATGGAGGTCTCTCAGGGCCACCTAGTGACTGAGTGGACTCACTACAGTTTTCAATGACTGATTGCCTTGAAGCTACGACGCCTCGTTTTTTGGGGGGAGTGTAACCACAATGTATACATTGCTTAAGTTGGGTATTCTCTGATCTGTCTTTCTCCAATGTGGCGCGTCTGCTCTCTCGACTGGGCACAGACGGGAAGCCCATAGCCACTGACGTGGTTGTCCTGGAAACAAACCTGGTGATCCCCAACACACAACGTTACCACGCTGGAGTGTATGTTTGCCGCGCCAACAAACCCAAGACCCGCGAGTTTGTCATCGCCGCGGCTGAACTGCATGTCCCAGGTAAGAGCGTGGGTAAAAAGACTAGCCTACATTGTGGTTAGCTATTTGATCCTCTCAATAAACGTGTGTATGTGTGCACTGCTCTGAGCGCCCGCCGTTCCTACTTGCCCAGCCCCTCCGGTGATCCTGCAGCCTCCGCAGACGGTGTCCCTCTCCCGGGGAAACACAGCCAGATTTGTGTGCAACAGCTCCGGGGAGCCTCCCCCAGTGCTGCACTGGCTGAAGAACGGCCAGCCGGTCAGATCTAATGGACGGGTGAAGACCCAGAGCCCTGGGGTGCTTCTCATCAACCAGCTAGGTCTGGACGACGCTGGCTACTACCAGTGCATCGCT
This sequence comes from Esox niger, assembly GCA_016801105.1. NCBI lineage: Eukaryota > Metazoa > Chordata > Actinopteri > Esociformes > Esocidae > Esox > Esox niger. The sequence continues at coordinate 23,439 of JACXGJ010003854.1, read as the reverse complement.
GACAACGCCCTGGGAACGGCCTGTGCTACAGCCAAGCTGTCCGTTATCGTGAGGGAGGGTCTACCCAGCCCCCCGCGACACCTGACGGCCACGCCTCAGTCCAGCACCACCGCCCTTCTGACTTGGGAACGGCCCGAACACAACAGTGACCAGATCATAGGCTTCTCTGTGCACTACCAGCGCACTTCAGGTGTGTCGGTCTGTGTGTATGTGTGGGTTCAGTTTGATAGGCCAACATAGTACTGACAAGGGCTGTGCACCTCTGGTCCCGATGGCTGAAAATCATCTGTTTCCCCTGCTCTAGGCCAATCCAACGGCCACTTTAGTGTCCACGCACAAGGATGCTAGCTAGTTTGAAATGTTTTTATGAAGTAATGTGTGCCAAAATGTTTGCTAGCCTGGGAGCGTGGTGGGGCAGGACAGTGTCAGGGCATGCTGAACGGGTCCTGTGTTTCTCCCTAGGGTCTGATAACATGGAGTACCAGCTTGCTGTGAACAACGACACAACAGAGTACCACGTGAAGGAGCTTCTACCCCACACAACCTACACCTTTTACGTAGTGGCCTACTCCCCCATGGGAGCCAGCCGTCCCTCACTCCCCGTCAGCGTGGAAATGCTGGAGGATGGTGAGTTTACCATAGACTGCACTTTACCGCAGATCATACTTTACCACAGATCATACTTTACCGCAGATCATACTTTACCGCAGATCATACTTTACCACAGATCATACTTTACCGCAGATCATACTTTACCGCAGATCATACTTTACCGCAGATCATACTTTACCGCAGACCTTACTTTACTGCAGACCGCACTTTACCGCAGACCGCACTTTACCGCTGACCATACTTTACCGCTGACCATACTTTACCGCAGATCATACTTTACCGCTGACCACACTAACACAATTCATACTTTACGGCTGACAATACTTCACCTCAGATCATACTTTACCACAGACTACGCTTACACAGATTGTACTTTACCGCAGACCATATTTTAACGCAGACCATACTTTACCGCAGACCGTACTTTACCACTGACCATACTTTACCACAGACCATACTTTACCGCAGACCATACTTTACCGCTGACCATACTTTACCGCAGATCATTCTTTACCGCAGATCATTCTTTACCGCAGATCATTCTTTACCGCAGATCATATTTTAACGCTGACCATACTTTACCACTGACCATACTTTACCGCTGACCATACTTTACCTCCGATCATACTTTACCACAGACTACGCTAACACAGACCATACTTTACCGCTGACCATACTTTACCTCAGATCATACTTTACCACAGACTACGCTAACACAGACCATACTTTACCGCTGACCATACTTTACCGCAGATCATACTTTACCACAGACTACGCTAACACAGATCATACTTTACTGCAGACCATACTTTACAGCAGACCATACTTTACTGCAGACCATACTTTATTGCAGACCATACTTTATTGCAGACCACACTTTATTGCACACCACATATTACCGTAGACCACATATTACTGCAGAACACTCTTTACCACAGACAACACATTACTTTACCACAGACTACACCTTACCAAATAATAGATTTCACCGCAGACCAGACTTTACTGCAGACAAGACAACCCCAGACCACACTTTTAACTGACAATTACAAAATCACTAGAACCAGACGAATGTATAGCTTTTTGTATATGGTTCATCAATAGAAGGCTTAGCCAACTAAATTCAGCTGCAGGCAGATTTTAGTTAGAGCGGATGATAATGAGTCTGGACCATAATAATTATACAAATTAATGTGTACAATGCAAATTTATCACAGATAAGCCCTAAAAGAGATCTCAAGTTATGAATACCAGTTGACACTTACCAATCCCTGTTACATGTTACTGACCCGTTACCTGTTTTTGACCCCTGATGGATACTGCACTGATAACATCCTGACACATTCCTACCCCACAGTACCCAGTGCCCCTCCCCAGCTGTCCCTGCTCAGCACCTCCCCTACAGACATCAGAGTGATGTGGCTGCCCCTGTCCTCCCAGCACAGCAGAGGAGCTGTCACCCGCTACCGAGTTGACTACTGCACATTAGAGCAAGGTGGGCACAGCACCCTCTACTGGCACGGAGGTCACATAACAGCACTGCTTACCTGTATTCTTACAACGTGGTTGTACGTGAGTTCATGTATCAGTAAGGCTCAAATCAATGCCAGATTTTTTTAAGCAAATATACCACGTACACTTAAATGAAAATGTAGAAAATTGTAGAATGGATGGGTTTTATAAGTCGCTGTTTAGCAGACGCTGTCATCCAGAGTGAAGGTATATCACTGTATCACATGTCAAATTATTTTAACGTACACTGACAGAAATCCTTTTTTTTCCTGGTCCCCAAAACCCAATCCTGCCATTGCAAGTGCCATTCTGATGCACTGTGCTCTGCATTTCAGTATTCCAAGATAGAAAAAGGCAGATGTTCATGCACAGAATGACTATAAAAGACTGTTCCACTCAGTTCACTGAATGAACAATTGAGGATTATAAGCATTAAGTAATGAAGTGTGGCCTGAGATACAAGACTGTGTTTAACTAAGCAGAACGTCTTCTATGTTCTGTCTCCTATACAATTAGTTGTTGGCTTTAACAGGCTGCATGAGTGGCTTGGCATGACAATGGGCTGTATGTAACGTGTGTGTGTTTCCTGCAGTGGACCAGGTGTTCTCTGTGGAGGTGGGGGGAAATGAGACTCAGCTGACCTTACGGGAGCTGCAGCCTAACCAGGCCTATCGTCTGCGGATGGCAGCGGGGACGGGGGCAGGTTTTGGTGTGCCATCAGAGTGGGCTCAGCACCACACGCCAGCCTCCTTCAACCACAGCACGGGTTAGATTTCTACATCTCACACACACACACACTCTTACCTTAGGACTCCACAATGGTAGCATCACATATATACAGTACACATGTATATGCACACGCATGCAGTCTTATATTAGCCACTGGCAAGCTCACCCACACACACACACACACACACACACTCAAACAGAACATAAGAATACCGCAGCCTTCCATACAAGCTGACTGTTCATGGCTGGACCATGTCAACTTGTGAATAGCTTACTCTACACATTTGCGTTGGCCACAAAATTGTGAACGTGTAGAAGAAAACAGTTTCTGTGCCTTTCCACATAATTAATAGGCGTCACACACACAGAATATAATCGTATAATCTAACTGAATGGGAAATAAATGTTAGTTCATGTGAATGTACAGTTATAGATACCGATTTATTGAATATCACACTTTAATATAATTGCTGTTACAATACTGTCAACTTAATTTGGCGAAATGAATAAATGTTATAACATTGTTTTCTTTAATCATATTAGTAAAAAATGTTTGCGCTTATCTTTCCCAGTGATTTTCGCTCCCACAGAGCTGAAGGTTAGGGCAAAAATGAACTCCCTCCATGTCACTTGGCAGCCGCCGCCCAATCACACACAGATCTCTGGCTACAAGCTTTTCTGTCGGGAGGTACTTAGTGAGGACATGGGCAACGAGAGGGCTTCTCCTGAGAGAGAGAGGGTAAGAAGGATGGAAGCCCACACAATCAAGCTCCGGAAGAGGGTCAAACATCATGAGGTCACTAGTCTAGGTTAGTTTGTTACACGTTGTAATAACACATTTTCTGTTGACCCAGGTGATTATTATTAAATGTCAAAAATAGTAAATAAATACTATTAATATCAAAGTAAAAGTTATAATTCAATAGTGATAGTTTAAATGTTGTGGTATATTTTAGTTGAGGTATACTTTCTATAATTTTGTGTGTCTTTCAGTCCCTGACAGACTCTATGAAGTGAAGGTATGGGCCTTCAATAAGCAGACTGATGGCTATGCCGCTGGATGGAAGGGCAGAACCGAGAAAGCACATGACAAAGGTGTGGTGGTTTGTTGTGTGTGTGTGTGTGTGTGTGTGTGTGTGTGTGTGTGTGCGCGTGTGCGTGCGCGGGCGTGTGTATGTGTGTGCACGCGCGGGCGCATGGTTGTGCTTGTGCATAATGTACTGTACTCTATATACACTGCAGTCAATAACAATTTGGACTCACGTTTTTTTCTACTGTTCTGTACTCACATACATTGGATTTGCACAGCTTTAATTTGAGCGTATTTACATCTATAAACTGTACAAGAATGACTGCCCTTTTCATGCACACTTCCGCCATTTAATTGAAGCAAAAGCAATTGGACAAATAATACCAGTTAATGTTGTGATTTGAACCCAGAAAAATCCTCATCAATCAAGGCATAACGTTGACGCTTGTCCGATTCTCCCGGAAATGTTCAAAAGAATAGTTGGACAAGGAAAATGTAGACTGTGCTTATCCAAATGGATGAGCAAAATATATCGTTGTTTAGCAGCAATTACAGAGATTGTATGGTCTGAACGAACACTGCTCCAAGGTGGTAGTTCCTAAAGTCTGTTTTTGCATTTGTCTACCCCGCGTTTTTACCAGTCTTTATTCCGAGAGCTAGCTAACCTCATACCTTCACCTAAAAGATGTCTGAAGCATGATTATGCTTGTTACAATTTAAAGCCCACATACAAAATCTGCCATTACTGTTTTCAAATAATTTCTGTTTTTTGTGTAATTTTTTTTAAATTTTATTCAACCACATGCAGTGCCAGCCAGGCTACTGTAGGCTACAAGAGGAGAGGTGACGTTTTTTTGAAGCCCTGCATGGAGTAATGAGTTTGTGTTTTGTCTTCAGAAAGTGAAATGCATGCTCAATTTGATTCAGGTTGGATGATTTACTTTTCAAGTACATTAAAGATCATTTCACTTTTTGTTCCTTAGAAATCCCTTGGTCGCTTTAGCAGTATGTTTAGGGTCAGTGTTCTCCTGTAAGATGAAGGTAATATCCAATGAGTTGTTCTTGGCAGTTGGTTGGATCTGAACAGATTACAATATAGAACTCAGAATCCCAGTGCTGTCGTCAGGAGTCACATCATGAATATCAACCTGTGAGCCAGTTCCAGAGGCTTCCATACGTGACACTGCCGTAAAACATGCTGGGTGAAGAGCAAATGCAAATGTCACACCTTTACTCCATTCTAGACCTTTTGTTAGCTTTCTTGTGCATGAACTGACAATGAAACAGCACACAGGCCAAGGAACAGCTGAGCAGGCAATTGTCCAATTCATTTTGGTTCCCCCAAACGGGGGGTGGGGCTGTGAATCAAAAGGTCTGCACTTCCTACACAGTTCACAGTTTATGGATGTAAATATAATCAAATTAAAGCTGATAGCCTGCACTTTAACCTATTAGTCCTTGTTTACTTTCAAATCCAATGCACCGGAAACCACAACAACAAAATCTGTCTCTCTGTGCAAATATGTACTGTGCATCTGTCCGTCTGTCTTTCTGTCTGAGGAAAGAACTGTATAGAATTACTCTATTTAGGTCTAAATTGAACGTGTCTGTGCTTGTTAATGCTTAAAGCCCAAATCAAGACTTGTGCATTACGAAATATGTCAAGAGAATCTCAATACTGTTTAAATGGTGTGTTTGTTGCTGTAGTGTCCCCTAAGGGAAACCCACCTCCCCTGCCCCCCAGCAGTGTCAAGGCCACAGCCAACAGCTCCACGGCCATCTGGCTCCGCTGGGAGAAACCTCGATTCAGCAATGTCCGCATCATCAACTACACCGTACGTTGCAACCCGGCTGGCCTCCGAAACGCCTCCCTTGTCTCCTACTACACCAGGTATCGTCGGGTACCGCTCCGCCACCACCGTTACAAGATCTCCAACACTTCCATAAAAGTCTCAGTTAAGGATTTAAATGTAATGTATATCCCGAGATGTCTAAATCCACTCGTCATTCGTTTCATTTATCCCGAAATGTGTTTTGCAGCTCTGCTCAGGAAATCCTCTTGGGGTCACTAAAACCCTACACCCGCTATGAGCTGGCTGTACAGTCCAATGGAGTGGATGTGGTCGGACCCTACAGCAGCACTGTGGAAGAGTCCACTCTCACTGACAGTCAGTCTCTGCTGGTCTCACCAGCCTATATGTCACTTTTTACACACTCATTGTGGGAAGTTTACTTTCTTACACTTGTTTTTAATTGGTTTGTTAGTGTGTATAAATGTGTGTATGTTTTCGTGTGTGGTTGATGGGGAAGGGATTCATCTTTGATGGCATAGGGAGATAATTGGCAGTAATTAAATGCCCAGATGGAAGTGGTTCTTTTGTTAGCCAAGAGCTCTCTGGAACCAGGGCCTGTCAATCGGTTCAGCCAAGTGGTGCCAGAGTGGAGCCTGGGAGGGGCCAGGGAGGGGCCAGGGAGAGGCCAGGGAGGGGCCAGGAAGAGCCCAGGGAGGGGCCAGGAAGAGCCCAGGGAGGGGCCAGGAAGAGGCCAGGGAGGGACCAGGAAGAGGCCAGGGAGGGACCAGGAAGAGGCCAGGCAGGGGCCAGGAAGAGGCCAGGGAGGGGCCAGGAAGAGGCCAGGGAGGGGCCAGGAAGAGGCCAGGCAGGGGCCAGGAAGAGGCCAGGCAGGGGCCAGGAAGAGGCCAGGCAGGGGCCAGGAAGAGGCCAGAGCAGGGTCTGAGAGGGAACAAGGAAAAGTTTTCTCTGTCCAAATAATGTTATCCATTATTATGTAAAAGGTAATATTGATCCTAGTCACAAAATACTGGCCAGAGAGGCAAGCCAGTTGGGGTATTTATTACCAAGGCAACAAAGTTGGCAATTGGTTTGACACAGCAGGAATATCTGCCTGCCTGCCAGGCTCCCTCATGCCCCCCCCCCATTACCAGAGCCATAGCCACAGTCTCTCTCCCTCCCCTATCAAGTACAAACTAACACACCTGTCCCAGCCAGCCAGGCACACAAGGCCTGTGTAACCAGCCTAGCATGGTGGTGTGCTCGGTGGGTCTAATTGGCAACCTCCCTCCCTGTGTTTCCAGGGCCGTCCACCCCCCCAGCGGACCTGCAGCTCACGGCCTTGGATTCCTCCTCTGTGCTGGTGAGCTGGCACCCTCCCAGGGAGCCCAACGGCGTCATCGTCAGCTACAAGATCCTCTACGGCAGCAACCTGAGCCAGCCCGACCACCTGTGGAACGACCTCACCCGTGACGGTGGGTGGGACCCAAGCCTCTTGCCGTTGGGAGCCTTAGGGACTTGCGCGCATTCTCACTGTTGTGTTTCTCGGCCTACATCCTCGATTGCCCTCCCAGGTTCCGCCTTGAGAGCTGAGGTATCGGGGCTTTCCAGTGGATCGCGGTACTTCTTTAAGATGAGGGCGTCGACGGAGGTGGGGGTGGGGCCTTATTCCCCTGTGAAGGATGTCCTCACTTTTTCCAAGAATTACGGTGGGTCCAGTAGGGATTTATGTAAGGGTTGACACACACACATATAAATACACACACACACACACACACACCCGTGCAACCGCACACACACACTAACAAATGCATGCACACGTAGTGCTTTAAATCGGTTCATCCATCCCTGCCAATGGGATTGAGAGAAGCCTGCGGGAGGCTGTCATTTTAGAGAGCCTGTGTCATTTCTCTTCCTGCTCTCTGGCCTTCTGAGGTGAAAATTAAAGGGGAGTGTTAAAGGGGTGGCCACAACAGCTGCTGCTCCCAGGCTGCTCTCTGAATCAACTCCATGTTTGACTGAGCGGCTGAAGAGCTGTGGATGACACGTTCTCTACGACCGCAATGAAATGCCCTGGGACGGGCAGCTGCTCCGTCAATGGGAGCTTGGCAGGGAGAAAGAAAGATGCCTGCTCATTGTTGAAACTCCTACTGCAGTTTCATTTGGGATTTTTTTCAGTCACACATCCATCGGTGAACAACATTCGGTAACCCAATTAAACTGTTTGCACCAAGTCATTCAGCAGAAAACAGCACAACCTCTCACAACAAGTTGAGCGTCTAGAAGTCGGAAGAGGATGTTAAAGAGCAAAGCTCCATTAAGACCGAGGGTGATCCCAGGGTCGTTCATCACCCGCTGACCGTCAAGTCGTCAGCTGAAACCCCCGAGAGAACAGCAAGACCCGGTGGCACGACTGAGAATCAGGTTTATTTTGAGCCTGCAGAGTTGTTCTAGAGTTGCTCCATATTCAGCTTCATGCATCGGTCTTGCCAGTAGTAAGCTCAGTGTGACTGGAGGCGAGCTGCTCGGTGGGCCGGCGAGAACGGAGTGCGCACCATCTGTCCTCTGGTTGCTCCGTTGCCAGGTAGTCGTTGCCCGGGCTCAATTAACGCCCCCCCCCCCCGGTGAGTGTGAATTGGTTCTTTCATGGCCCGCTGAATTGATTGATAGTTGACAGAATGGGTTCGGTACATTAACACACATCCTTACCTCCCATTCCCTAACCGTGGCGTGAGCCGACAGCTTTAGGCTCATCCGATGTGCGGTGTGTGTGTCCTGTCCCCTGCACAGAGCTGGACATCCATGCTGCGACGGGCATCATCGTGGGCGTGTGCCTGGGTCTTCTCTGCATTCTCCTCTGCATGTGCGTCAGCTTCCGCAACGGAAAGGCCAGGTAGGAAGAGACCGTGGGAAAGCAAGTCCCTCGGCCTTTGATGTCCCGCGTGTGGTTTAATACGCACGGTTAGGTGTGTGCGTGTGTGTGTGTGTGCGTGTGTGTGCGTGTGTGTGTGTGCGTGTGTGTGCGCGCGTGCAGCAGAAGGGACATGCAGACAGATGTTGGTGAGTGTGTTCTGAGTGACAGCACCAAGGACAGCCACTCCTGGTCCATTATGAAACCCTGCGGTTAATGAGCAGGAAATAATATGAAACCTAAGCCTTGTTCCCCTGCTTTAGGTTAGGCAGGGTGAGCCGTAAACTGCTTTAAATAGCAGTGGAGGATTTGGAGATATTTAAAACGGGGAAGTCTGTAGTGTCGCAGCCAATGGGGGGTTTATGCACATTATGCACGTTTGACATTTGAATTAGAATAATTTTGAATAATTTTGCATTAATACAGACAATGATTTTTATAACTATGTTGATATTTAGAGCAACTGATTTCCATTGTGCCACAGGGAATAAAGTTATCCATCACAACGGAATTGAGATGTAGTGACAATATTTAGTTTTTCCGAGAGCATTTTGGCTAAATTGAAATGCACATGCACAACCATGGAACGTGTTTGGAGAGCATAGGGAGAAAAACGCAATCTGAGAATGCTCTGGATGCATGCTGTAACATAATAAGAATGTGGAAAATGTAGGGTAACTTGAACGTGTTCGCAACCAATGTCTCCAAGTGGCCGAACTCCTCTCCAAGATAGACAGTAATTTTAATGCCTTTATATCAATCAAAGAATATAAAGGTGCATTGAAGCTCTCCGTCGAGGAACAAGAATGAGCCCACTGGAAGATGTTGGGTTTGAAACCACATCCTACACTCCACCATCACACAATAATTGCCATTTAGGTCGTCTACGAACAGCTCATAATACATCATCCTCTGGGACATGTGGGCATCATCTGAAAGCTCTTTCCAATGTCAACATGACTTAAGTTACAGGCCTTTCAAAAGGCCAATCATGGAAATGAATAGTTCTCTGCTCCTATCGATCAGAACCGTCAATGCATTCAGGCGCGTGTTCAATAACATAGGCTTGTTCTAAACCTAAGATGTAATTGTTTTCTTCTAACTGTACATTCATGCGTGGCTTAGCTCACTATAAACATGGCATATTATATTTTAAATAGCCTATTATTAACACTGACACAGTAGCGTTTTATGACACTGAATTGTGAAGTGCACTTCTTCCCTGCTTGTATGACATCAAAACATCATATAGTGCTCATTATAAATCTCATCTTTCCAAATACATCAAGACCTTTTAATATGCAGCTTTCTGCGTAGATAAGTAAACAGATGCAGAAGTGCCCTAATTAGCAGGAGGAATGGGGACAACCTCTTGTTGCGCTTGGTGCTCAAGTTCACACCGGCTGTCAGCCAGACTCGTACAGCATGGTGAAAAGCCTGAGCTCTCATTTACAGCATGCTACTGCAAACCTACCGGGTAACATCTCGCACACGTTTGTTAGTGTAAAGAAGGGTCACTGACTGCCAATGTCAAAACATCTTGTTTAACTTCGTAAACAAAGTTGTTTGACAAACCAAGGTAGTTCCATCGTTCTCAGTGTACTCGGCATTAAGCTGGGACAATGTGTCACGACTTAACCTCTGGCGGGTTAACCCCTGTTCTTTGTGACCAGGGAGGTGGACTCTACACCTCTGCCACTTCAGTATCTTCGAGGGGGTCGGCCTGCGCCCACTACGCCGCCAGATTGCAGTGACTGCCATGAGCTGGAGACCCTGATGCCCCTGGGCAGCAAAGAACACGAATCTACCCAGCCTCTCTCAGAGCCCACAGAGGAGCACAGCCTCATGGGCCATGTTGGATTAGAGGACGATGGTCTAGGATCTGGGCCAAAGGTGAGTAGTGAGGAAACTTGAGACAACACTAGTCGCAACTACAAACAGCACATATTTAAAGTATATGTGTTGTTTGTAGTTTAATGTAAAGTATTCAACTACAAAGAGCACATATACTTTACATCCAACTACAAACAGCACATATATTTTACATTCAACTACAAACAGCACATTTACTTTACATTCAACTACAAACAGCACATATACTTTACATTCAACTACAAACAGCACATATATTTTACATTCAACTACAAACAGCACATATACTTTACATTCAACTACAAACAGCACATATACTTTACATTCAACTACAAACAGCACATATACTTTACATTCAACTACAAACAGCACATATACTTTACATTCAACTACAAACAGTACATATACTTTACATTCAAATACAAACAGCACATACATTTTACATTCAACTACCAACAGCATATTTACTTTCCATTCATTTAGATACTTGTGGAAGTAAGTGATATGGTATGTTGCATACTTCACATTTGTTGTTTTGCTGTTGTGTTCTTTTTGCCTTTTCTTTGTTCAGGGTCCTTGGAATGGGTCAGTAAGTCGTAACTGGGCCAACCGGATCACCAGATACAGGGACACCTTCACAGAGGACACTCCAACTGTCATCAATGGAAAACTGGACATGGCCAATATAGAAAAGGACAAGGTGTGTGAGAATAACATAGGTTTGTATGTGTTGTGCCTGTCTGTGTGTGTGTGTGTGTGTGTGTGTGTGTGTGTGTGTTTTAGGTCTAACTATACTCATGAGGACCAAATGTCCCTATGAGTATAGTAAAACCAGAAGAAATTTGACTCATGGGAAACTTTTGCCAGTCCCCATGAGGCAAAAGTCAATTTCTGGCTCAGGGTTTAGGGTCAAACATACAACAAAAAAAATTGAGTTTGAATTGGGGTTTCTTTAAGGTCTAGGCATTGTAGGTTAAGTTTAGGATTAAGGTTAGGCATTACATCTAGGTGAAGTTTAGGCATAAATGTAACTTTATTGTGGTTAAGGTTAGTGTTAGGGTTTGTTTGTGTGTGTTTGTATGTCTGTATATGTATAGATTTGTTTTTACGTGAGAGTACTGTGGTTTCTGAGGTTGTGTAGTTTCTTTGTGTGTAATATGTGTGTGTGAGAGCATTAATAGACGGATGGTTGCGAGAGGTTTCAGTGAACACAGAGTAATTAAATAGGGCACCAGGTGTCAGGATGACTTAACAGCTAATTACAACTTGGAACACTGGCTGGAAGCTAAATGAGCCGCTTGATCACGCATCTAATAAATGAATTACTTTGCCACTGTTCAGGGGTCTTGCATGCTCTTAAAAGTGTGGGAGGGCAGAGTTTTAATGAATCCCTCATTCATTATCTGCTGTCACATCACATCATATACCACCACTGCTCTATAGTGACATTTAACTCTCCTTATTTTATTCTTAATTACTTCATTTGGAGAATGATATGTGGTTTAGATGGCAGGATAAAATAGCAAGGAATTATTGCCGTCTCCTTGTTGTGGCTGCCCTCTTGTTATGATTGACAGCACTTGTGTAAGGTTATTTATACAAATACAAAATACACTGCCTTGTGGGAATTTAGTGTTTGAAACTAAATTCCTTCTTACTGTGCTTGTGTGTGTGTGTGTGTGTGTGTGTGTGTGTGTCAGGCTGACCCTGATGACCCGCTGAGTTCCTCTCTGTGCAGCAGTAATCAGGTGGAGGCGGAGGTCATAGTTCACTCAGAGCTGTATGAGCTGGAGAAGGAGCAGCAGGAGGAGCACGCAGACCGGAAGGAGGCCTCTCAGATCACAGGGGGTCCCTCACTGTCTTGCAAGGAATCTTGCTCTCTGGTCAGACAGTCTGTCCAGGCACCGCAACTTCCATCACCAGAGGCACCAGTGTCTCTAGAGACCCAACCTCTGCTCATAGTCCCGTCTCGGCGTGACCTGGAGCCAGTGTCCAATCACAATGGGCAGCCAGAGGTCACTGCTGTGGCCGTTGTGGGCGTGGCGGTCCAGTTGACTGTGGACGGGCATCAGCACCCGGGAACCGGGCTCACCAACGGCTTCCACTCCCCCAAGCTTCTGCGGCCGGCGCCAGAGACCTTGGGGAATGGGGATTCAAGACACTGCCCCCCTCCCCCAGGGAAAGGAGTACACCCCGGGGCTCATTTCATCAGCTCCGGCCGTGTCCACTCTACCTCGTCAGCGCATGGTTACGTGTGCCCGTAGCCTCTGCTAGAAGAGGGACAGACTCCCAGACCAGCTGAACTCATTTCTTTTTCTCATCCATGATGAATGAAAGGATTCTTTTAAAGCACCTCAGTAACTTGTATTCCTCTTCCTGGCTCAGCTCACTTTTATTGGGATTTTGAATCCATTCTAAGTGTATATATAAAGTCTATATTTTTTAGTGCTAGTATGTGTGGGTATGCATTTGGTTGCGTAGCAGCAGGATGTTGTTCAGGCCTTGCTCTGTTCTGTGCTGCAGGCTTCTGTTTGCGACGAATAATGACGGGAGAATATTGCAAGAAAAATCCTTATCCTTTGATAATACAAGTTGACCCATTGGACCTGTTGAACGTGCATGGGTGTGTTGGAACCTGGGCGTCTGAACGCTGTGGATGTCCGTCGTTCAGGGGGTGGACCTCGATCACGTGACCCCTGCCTGTCACTCTTCCTATCAGGCTTGTCTGAGCACCTGGAACCAAGCCTTATATTTACGCACTCTGAGAGTGCAGATCACCTGTCTCTCTCTCCATCCTCCTTCTGTCTCAGGGTCCACACACACACACACACACACACACACACACACACACACACAGACACACAGTGGGGAAACAAATATTTGATACACTGCTGATTTTGCAGCTTTTCCTACTTACAAAACATGTAGAGGTCTGTAATTTTTACCATAGGTACACTTCAACTGTGAGAGACGGAATCTAAAACAGAAATCCAGAAAATCACATTGTATGATTTTACTGCATGACATAAGCATTTGATCACCTACCAACCAGTAAGAATTCTGGCTCTCACAGACCTGTTAGTTTTTCTTTAAGAAGCCCTCCGGTTCTCCGCTCATTACCTGTATTAACTGCAACTGTTTGAACTTGTTACCTGTATAAAAGGCACCTGTCCACACACTCAATCAAACAAACAGACTCCAACCTCTCCACAATGGCCAAGACCAGAGAGCTGTGAAAGGACATCAGGGATAAAATTGTAGACCTGCACAAGGCTGGGATGGGCTAAAATCCTTCAGCGAACGCAAGGTCCCCCTGCTCAAGCCAGCGCATGTCCAGGCCCATCTGAAGTTTGCCAATGACCATCTGGATGATCCAGAGGAGGAATGGGAGGTCATGTGGTCTGATGAGACAAACATTTAGCTTTTTGGTCTAAACTCAACTCGCCGTGTTTGGAGGAAGAAGAACGATGAGTACAACCCCAAGAACACCATCCCAACTGTGAAGCATGGAGATGGAAACATCATTCTTTGGGGATGCTTTTCTGCAAAGGGGACAGGACGACTGCACCGTATTGAGGGGAGGTTGGATGGGGCCATGTATCGCGAGATCTTGGCCAACAACCTCCTTCCCTCAGTAAGAGCATTGAAGATGGGTCGTGGCTTGGTTTTCCAGCATGACAACGTCCCGAAACACACAGCCAGGGCAAGGAGTGGCTCCATAAGAAGCATTTCAAGGTCCTGGAGTGGCCTAGCCAGTCTCCAGATCTGAACCCAATAGAAAATCTTTGGAGGGAGCTGAAAGTCTGTATTGCCCAGCGACAGCCCCGAAACCTGAAGGATCTGGAGAAGATCTGTATGGAGGAGTGGACCAAAATCCCTGCTGCAGTGTGTGCTACATGTATGATCTCTGTAATTGTAAACAAAGGTTTCTGTACCAAATATTAAGTTCTGCTTTTCTGATGTATCAAATACTTATGTCATGCAATAAATTGCTAAATGATTATTTAATCATATGTGATTTTCTCAATTTTTGTTTTAGATTCCGTCTCTCACAGTTAAAGTGTACCTATGGTAAAAATTATAGACCTCTACATGCTTTGTAAGTAGGAACACCTGCAAAATCAGCAGTGTATCAAATACTTGTTCTCCCCACTGTACACACGCACAAATAAGACATGCAAGACATCCATTCATTCCCTGACTGGAGCTTGGGGGTCTCAGGTGCTTAATATTTTTGGCGCATTTATAACCTCTGTATGTTTATAGAGATGATTGTATTCTATACAAATAGGACAATATGTTGAAAATGAAGGAAAATTGAAAAAGTGAAAGCTTTTGAAGAGGAAAAGATGAAGGAGCCAAATACAGTATGTGTTTTGGATGTAGGTTGCATTATTCTGAGGGGAGGATTGGATGACACGTGTGGGCGTGTGACAAAATAACACATCTGACAGCAACCATCTCCTGGTTTCGCTCCTAGTCAACAGCACTACCTCATTTCTTTGCAGGATGGTTTGTCGGTGTGATTTCATTAGTGTCGTGCAGATGGGTGCACCTTTAAGTATCTGTTTTTTAACTGTCTGATTCATAGCCTTTAATACATTCTGAAATAACTGCCTGTTCCCTTTTCTTTGTGTACAAAAATGTGATACATACAGAAAAAGACTAGATAGCAGTCTGTCTCAGATCAGTTTATTTTTATCTCCTCCTGATCAGTTGTTCCATTAGCGCTGGGTTTTCCTACTCTTCATGGGAGCAGACGTACATTGTTAATTTATCAGTTACCTTAAATCACGTTTCACCTATGAACGCCTGTTACTATAATTTCAAGAGATGAACCAGCCTCCATCAGAACCCCTGACCCTTGGAGGTGTCATCTCACTCATTGTCAGTGGGGTCAGACCTCATCACTCTCGGAGGCAGGTCGAAAAATATGTATTTCCACCACTCGTCTGTCTTTGTACTGCTGTCCCCATTCTGAGGTCTTTCACAATACCATATGTAAATATTCCATATTTTGTATTGCTGCTGTGGACCATAATCTTGTTTTAATTTCTTTCTTGCCTTTATAGCATTTGCAAACAAGCATTATTTAAACTGTTTTGTATTCTTTTGTCCAGCATAACGCATTCTTATACTTTGTATACTGATCTTTGTATACCACAACAGAAGATATTTTAATTTTTTTTTTTTTATCAAAATGCAAGAATGTCCGGTAATATCTTGTGTGGAATTTTGGCTAAATTAGAGTGTCTATTTCAGAGGCCGTGAAGGTTCTGTGGGCCTGTTGTAAACACTGAGACCCAGACGGTGTTGTGTCTAGAATAGTGCCATATTTGAAGCATTCCAATTTAATACTTTTATCATACCTTACTCAGGATCTGGCATGCTCAAACTTTAAGCAAAATAATATAAATGTTGCCCTTAAACGCATTGAAGACACCTGTCAGTTATCAGTGTTGTACACTAAAAGCTCCTCTTGAGAAACGTATCCTTCTGGTCTGTGTGGCACTTAATTCCTCTGTAGCTCATTGTACCGGAAAATGTTGTCAATCCATGTATTAACTAATTGAGTCATTGTGGATGAAAAGCTCCTTTTAGAAAAGATAGATTGTGCTCTGATTAACTCTTTCTGATTGGTTTAGTCAGTTAGATTTTAATTAAAGTTTTCACCCAGTACTATATTTAATAGGAATGTACTGTATAACTACTGATACATATATATATACATATATACTGTATATATATGCAGCTCCGGAAAACATTAAGAGACCACTGCAAAATTATCAGTTTCTTCTGGTTTTTCTATTAATTGGTATGTGTTTGAGAAAAATGAAAATTTTTGTTTTATTCTATAAACTACTGACAACTTTACTCCCAAGTTCCTAATAAATATATTGTCATTTAGAGTATTCATTTGTAGAGAATGACAACTGGTCAGTATAACCAAAAAAGATAGGGTTATCAGCATTGTTTTCAGTCCTCAATTAATGCAAAGAAAATAAATGTATATTCATTTTTCAACAACAAAATACTAATGTTTTAAGATTTCAGAAATCAATATTTGGTGGAATAACCCAGATTTTTTATCACAGCTTTCATGCCTCTTGGCATGCTCTTTACCAGTCTGTCTCATTGTTGTTGGGTAACTTTATACCACTCCTGGCACAAAAATTCAAGTAGCTCGGCTTTGTTTGATGGCTTGTGACCATCCATCTTCCTCTTGATCAAATTCCAGAGGTTTTCAATGGTATTCAGGTCTGGAGATTGGGCTGGCCATGACTGGGTCTTGATCTGGTTGTCCTCCATCCACACCTTAATTGACCTGGCTGTGTGGCATGGAGCATTGCCCTACTGGAAAAAACAATTCTCAAAGTTGGGGAACATTGTCAGAGCAGAAGGAAGCAGGTGTTCTTCCAGGATAACCTTCTACTTGGCTTGATTCATGTGTCCTTCACAAAGACAAACCTGTCCAAATCCAGCCTTGCTGAAGCATCCCTAGATCATCACCGATCCTCCATCAAATCTCACAGTGGATGTGAGACACTGTGGCTTGTAGGCCTCTCCAGGTATCCGTCTAACCATTAGTCAACAGGTGTTGGGTAAAGCTGAAAATGTGACTTGTCAGAGAAGATGACCTTACTCCATTCCTCTACGGTCCAATCCTTATGGTCTTTTGCAAACTTCCGCCTGGTTCACCTTTGCTTCTCCTTGATGATAGGCTTTTTCCTTGCTTTGCACAAATTCAGCCCTGCCCCAGGACCCTGTGTAGAACCGTCCTTGCCATTCACTTCACCCCAGCTGCCGTTTGTCTGTCATTTTTCTAGATATCTTGATGTCATTCTATGGTTGTTCAGAGACATTTGAATGAGTTGACGTCCTCTCGGTCAGTGGACAGTCGTTTTCATTCTCTGCCGGTCTGTAGCTTTGTTGTCCCCAATGTCTGTTGCTTGACCTTGTTCTTATGAACCGCCATTTTTGAAATGTTCGTTCCCTCTGCCAGTAAAGCCAGAATTCAACCCTTTTTTTCCCTCACTCAAAGCTTTTCATTTCAACTCTTTTGTCATGCTGAATATTCATTTTTATATTCAAATTACCTTTGAGGTACTACTTGCACTGTTTTGGCATCCAGCTGGTCCCATTGCAAGAGGATAATGACAACCACAGCAGTGGTCTACATACTTTTTCTCGTTAAATTAGATTTGGTTCCAATAATTACCTAATCAATACATCATTAAGTAAAATGAGGTGTGCCTGTGTTGGAATTTAACAGACGCTGGAATGGAATGGCTGCCATACATGTAGAGAAATTGATTTAAGAAAAATTAAGATTGTTCTCTTAATTTTTTCCAGAGCTGTATATATGTATTATATTGTTAGACTATGACGCTGTGAAAAGGTGATTGTTTACTGTTAATTCTAGCTCTCATAAGCATAACATAAGAGCAAGTGTTTCGTGTTCTTAACTCACATTTCTAAAGAAGTGTCTTTTTCCTCTACTCATCTTGTAGTGCCAGTCTTAGCTCTGTTAAGGTCTTACTCAAGGGGCACTTTCTGCAGTGGCATTGTATTTTCCTTTGAAAACAGAGACAACAT
This sequence comes from Esox niger, assembly GCA_016801105.1. Taxonomy (NCBI): domain Eukaryota; kingdom Metazoa; phylum Chordata; class Actinopteri; order Esociformes; family Esocidae; genus Esox; species Esox niger. The sequence continues at coordinate 5,387 of JACXGJ010003854.1, read as the reverse complement.
TCAAGACAATATTGCTTTGTTCATACTGCTGGCATTAATGCTGAAATCAGTTTTATGTTTTAAATGACGTGTGTATGTTCCAACATCACTCAACATATATCGTGGAGTGTGTACATTGGAGTTTATCGATTGGTTTGGGTGCTCAACGAATCATTTGGATTGGAATTTGTTTATTATGGGCTGTCATCATTTAAAATTAGTGTTCATGAATGAAGACCTGCCATTTACCTGTCAAACAGTAGCACCATTGGATGTCAAGACGTTTCCTTCCAATGGTCAAACTAAATTAAAAGGTTAACTTCGCATGCACATCAAAAACCATTCCACGTCCAAACTGTACACTGTGCTCCCGCCAACTTCAAATTCCTAGAAGCTAGAATTAATCCAACAGGAGAAAGCATCAGAGCAAATAGTGCCTACGTGTCGCCGACATATTTGATGGTGTCTGATTAAAAAGAGATACACATACTGAGCTACATCAGCATGGTGTACTGAAACAGACTGGCGCTGTATCTCTTGCTCGGGTGCTGAGATGTGTGTCTTAAATGGTGAATGTTGAGATGTTTCGGATGGGCGGAGTAGGAATGGCTGGAGCCCCTAAGGCCCTCCCAAGGTACCTGGTCTGCTTGTGCTTTGTCTCACTCTGAACTGACTAGCTACGCTGACTACAACAAAGTTAGAAATCATGGTCCAAATCAAGCTTTCAAGGATAAGATGATCCAATTGTTTCAAATGTTATAATTTTTGCTGATCCACAACAGTCAAGCAGCTGGCCAGCTTGTTTGCAATTACCAAGCTAGTTAATTCCCATACATTATTGTCAGAATATCATCAGATTAGATAGCAATCAGAATATACCAAAAAACTGTCCAAAAAAATTGTTTGACTTTTGAGACAGTCATGTAGCTAGGATTTGTATCTTATTTTAAATTACCTGTGGATGTGTTTTGAAACATAGCTTGTGGAATATCAGTTTCAGATTCCAATTTTTGCCTGTTCCAATTAAAAAAAAAAAAAATGTAATAAATATGACATGAGTCACTTAAAACTGCCAGTGTGAACAAGGCTTGATAATATTCGTATAAAACGTGCCTCCAGCATTAGGAATGTGTTCTCTCACTGAAGGAGTTGGTAATTACTTCTGACTATTTTATTCTAACAGAATACCTTACACTTTATAGTTTACAGAGTAAGATGGTACTTATGTAATAATATCTTAATGGAATTTGATTAAATATGCACATTATTTGTATAACATTATCCTCCCTTTTTCTTAAACAACACGTTTATCAATAGAATACCTCATTTTGATAGTTACTTGTTAATTATATGAAAATCATTTTTAATGCTGCACATTTATGTTAATACTATAAAATAAAAATTATGAGAATTATCTGTGTGGGACCCAAGCTGGCAAGATTCCATAATGCATTAGAAAGATGGTCCGGTTTTACACTCCGCTCACATCAAATTTCACTTATTGTACTGGATTCCTTTTTTTTCCTCTATCATGTATCCTTTGAGTGGAGCAGAAAGGTGAGAGAGGAGAGCAATAAGAGCAGGAAGGTGAGGGAGGAGGGTAGGATGGTGTGGGAGGAGAGGGATGAGGGCAGGAAGGGGAGGTGAATGATGAGGGCAGAAAGATGTGGGAGGAGAGGGATGAAAACGGGGGTGTGAGTGGAGAGGGATGAGGGCAGGAAGGTGTGGGAGCAGGGTAGGAAGGTGAGGGAGGAGGAGGATGAGGTCAGGAAGGTGTGGGAGGAGAGGGATGAGGGCAGGAAAAATGAGAGGAGAGGGATGAGGGCAGGAAAGGAGAGGGAGGAGAGAGGTGAGGCCAGGAAGGTGAAACCAAGAAAGGGAAGGGATAAGGTTAGATGAAGGAGGGAAAACCCTTTGATACCAGAACCAAGAACAATGAAAGTGTTGAGCTGTGATTGATTGATGAGACTATAATCTACCTACTGGTCTTACCACAACAGCAGACATTTCTACAGAATCCTTTCCACTGTTCTCTGTTTAGGTGACCTGTTTTGCACATAGAACTGACTAAAGCATGTTATCTGTTGTCAAAGAGAATATATATTGTTATACACGTGGCTACTGTAGGAAATATATATTATCCACCATATTTGGGCTCTGTGTCCTCTCATGCTTTTCAATGAGATTGCTTGGACATAGATATCACATTTGTGCTTCTCCCTGCTTCCTTCTTTTCGTACAGCTTGAACTGCACTTTATCTGGAATGTCCAAGCAGGGAGACCCTGTTCTTGTGCCACCAAGCAGAACTTAGCTGTCTTTTATTAATTTACAGTCAATCATTTAAAATGTCCTGTATGTTTACAACTTTATTCACAACATATGTGCATGCATAACATAAGCTGCTGTTGTTGTAGCATCTATAAAAAAAAGTATATGTTCATGGTGTGTGTGCTGTTTTGACAAAGCTTTCGCAGTGTTAAAAAAGTAGGAATAATATGTTGGAGTAGCTACGTGTGACAGGCAGTTGACCAGGGGAGGCAACTACATTCAGATGTGGCAAATGTTTGTGAGTGGACTTACAGCGAGTTGGAACAATTATAATAACTTTAAAAATATTTTTTATACTGCAAATTGACTGCACCTAAGCAATTAGTTAAAACCTTATCAAAGTAATTTAAGTTAACAATTTCATACTCCAATTACATTTAAACACAATCACAACATGTCTATTTTATTTGTACTTGAGAATAGATATCCTAAATATTACTCTGCGGAAATGTTTAGATTGTTGAACCCTACCAAAAATCGGTTTACTGTGGTGTAGCCCGGACAAATTGCCAGTAGCAGAGTTCTGAATTAGACGAGTGGGCGGGAGATAACCAATGTCAGGTTATGCTCCAGTGCTCTTCTTTCCCTCACAACCACCTCAGTGGCTAACACACCTGTTAATCACACACTATTCTTCTACATTGCCTGATGATGGCATCAGGTTTGCACTGATATATCGGTTAGTCCAGCGGATGTATTATCTGATGCATCAGGCTGTCATCTTTATTCCTCACAGGGCAGTAGAAACCTATGGAGCATGGTGGAACTGGGCTGACATTCTGCCTATTTCCAAATGGATTTAACATCTGATCTCAATACAGTTTTCTTTTACTTAAAGTAGAATGTTTTGAAAAGAGTGGACTGCTTTATCACCATATTCAAAGTAAAAATGTGCACTGTAGAGTGCAGGATGTACTGAATTATTGCACATTCGCACATCACAGAGCAGGTGTTTCCAAGTAGAAAAATGCTCTAATATGGCAATACTGACCAAAATGATCTTTGAAGCTTGTCTGGCTCTGTCTACATCCTGTCCAATGTTCTGCCCAACTTCTGGCTGAGGAACGACAACCTGAGGACAACCTTTAGTAGTGTGTCTTCCAGAATTGGTTTGATTCAAGTGTGATGGAAGTCGGGGCCATGGTCCAGTTGAGACTGTTAGTCTGAATTTGACTTTAAGAAATGCATTGTTTAAATCATAGTTGGGCTGTGAGTTAGACAAGAATCCATGAAAAAGCCTTGAGGTGGATTGTTATAAAATATACATGTGGCTTGCACAGAGTGGTGGTTGGGGGCATGGAGGACAATGGTATTTTCTGTATATTATTTGTTTATCCACACTGTTACCATCTGTGACCTTGCCAAACTCATAGCAACTCAAGATGTCTGCAAACAAATTTTGTGTAAATAAAGTATCATATTAAAGGGGTGAGGATAACTGTTTGTTTGCCTTGAGAATATTTGTTCTTGATGTATCAAATGTGACATGTTTTTGTCATTTAGCAAACGCTCTTATCCAAAACCCATTAATTACAATCACCCATGAACAACCATGCATGGAAAGTTCTTCCTTGACTGTTGTTTGTACCTTTTAAACCAGTGGCAATGCATTTATAGCCAACCCACAACCCCTGCCATTAGCAGCTCAAGATCAAATAATCTTCCCATGGCTATATACACCGATCAGCCATAACATATTGACCACTTACAGGTGAAGGTGAAGTGAATAACACTGATAATCTTGTTATCGTGGCACAGGTCAGGGGGTGGAATATATTAGGCAGGAAATGAACATTCTGTCCTAAAAGTTGATGTGTTAGAAGCAGGAAAAAGGGGCATGCATAAGGATCTGAGCTACTCTGACCAGGGCCAAATTGTAATGGCTAGACAAATGGGACTGAGTGTCTCAAATTGCAGCCCTTGTGGGGTATTTCCGGTCTACAGTGGTCAGTATCTATCAAAAGTGGTTAGAGGAAGGAAAAGCAGTGAACCGTTGACAGGGACATGGCTGGCCAAGTCTCATTGATGCATGTGTGCAGCGAAGGCTGGCCCGTGTGGTCAGATCCAACAAACGAGCTACTGTAGCTCACATTGATGAGAAAGTTAATGCTGGTACTGATAGAAAGGTTTCAGAACACAAATTGCATCGCGGTTTGTTGCGTATGGGGCGGTGTACGTAGCTGCAGACCAGTCAGGGTGCCCATGCTGACCCCTGTCTACTGCCAAATGCGCCTACAATGGACGCATGAGCTTCAGAACTGGACCATGGAGCAATGGAAGAAGGTGGCCTAGTCTGATTAATCACATTACCTTTTACATCACGTGGTTGCTTACCTGGAGAACACATGGCACCAGGATGCACTATGGGAAGGAGGCAAGCTGGCAGAGGCAGTGTGATGCTTTGGGCAATGTTCTGCTGGGAAACCTTGGGTCCTGCCGTTCATGTGGATGTTACTTTTACACGTGCCACCTACCTAAGCGTTGTTGCAGACCATGTGCACCCTTTCATGGCAACAATATTCCCTGATGGCATTGGCCTCTTTCTGCAGGATAATGCGACCTGCCACAAAGCAAAAATGGTTCAGGCATAATTTGAGGAACACAACGAGTTCAAGGTGTTGATTTGACCTCAGAATTCCCCAAATCTCATTCCAGTCAAGCATCTGTGGGATGTGCTGGACAAACAGGTCCAATCCATGTAGGCCCCACCTCACTGCTAATATCTTGGTGCCAGATACCACAGCACACCTTCAGACATCTAGTAGAGTCCATGCCTCAATGGGTCAGAGCTGTTTTGGGGCAAAAGGGGGACCAACAAAATATTAGGTGGGTGGTCATAATGTTATGGCTGATCGATGTGTCATATATATATATATATATATATATATATACAGTGGTCTGCAAAAGTTTGGGCAACCTTGTTAATTTCCATGATTTTCCTTCATAAATCGTTGGTTCTTAGGATAAAAAAAATCAGTTAAATATATCATATAGGAGACAAACACAGTGATATTTGAGAAGTGAAACGAAGTTTATACCATTTACAGGAAGTGTGCAATAATTGTTCGAACAAAATTAG
>JACXGJ010003853.1:0-50180 GCA_016801105.1 Esox niger | reverse complement strand
TGGACAGTGGACTCTTGGGGATACAGTAGGTAGTGAACAGTGGACTCTTGGGGGTACAGTAGATAGTGGACAGTGGACTCTTGGGGGTACAGTAGATAGTGAACAGTGAACTCTTGGGGGTACAGTAGATAGTGGACAGTGGACTCTTGGGGATACAGTAGGCAGTGAACACTGGACTCTTGGGGGTACAGTAGATAGTGGACAGTGGACTCTTGGGGGTACAGTAGGCAGTGAACACTGGACTCTTGGGGGTACAGTATGTAGTGAACAGTGGACCCTTGGGGGTACAGTAGATAGTGAACACTGGACTCTTGGGGATACAGTAGGCAGTGAACACTGGACTCTTGGGGTTGCCTTTTACGTTTGCCTTGACTCAATTAATGTGTAGGGCCACAGGTTTCTCCTGGTCTTTATGCTGTCAATATGTGAGGCTGAGGGCAGAGAAATGATAGGAATCAGTGACATTTGGAGTCTCTTGATCTACTAAAAGGTGCGTAGAAATGAAATATGCTGGGAGAGCAATGTCACATTACAGCAGAATACGATGATGAACCCCGAGCCACAATCCCAACACTATGTTGGAAACCTAAACACCTTTACAGATAAGTGAAAAGAATGTCTGTATTTATATCAGTCTCTGACAATCACATCTGTTTAGCTTTCATCTTCCAAATATTGAAAGCCAATATGCTGCTCTTTGCAATGCATGGTAAATGTGGATTAGAAACTCAGGGGCACGTTAGAATAATTAGTGAGTTCACTATTGATGTCTTGTCTAATGTCTAATTAACAGTGTGTGAATATTTTATGTCTTGAGGTTAGGGTTTCTTGAATGTTTTATTGTAAAATAGTTTTATACTTTTTTGAAATGGAAAGAAAAAGGTGTAGTGGTCTCTTCATTATTTCCTGAGCTGTATATATATTTAAATATATATACATGCAGTACCAGTTGAAAGTTTGGACACACCTACTCATTCAAGAGTATTTCTATACTTTTACTACTTTCCACATAGTAGAATAGTAGCCGCGTACAGATCCCACAAGCTGACATTTAAACGTAACGTGGATATCCGTCTGGTCGGGCTGTGATCCAAACTAATTGGGGATGGGCGTTTCCACCAGCCATTCAGAAAAATGCATTTGATTGCAATTCAGTCCACCTTCAACGAATCAAACCAGCAATACTCATGACATAGTGCCAAAGTTCCATAATTCACAACAACAAATAGTGCTGTACATCAAGTAACAGGTATCAAGAAGGTCAGTAATGGTAGCGGAAAACTATTAATGCCATCTGTCACGGTTTGGGAAGGGGTAGAATGACACAGAGGAGTCTAAAATGGCAAAAAGGTGATTTAATTAACTCACAAAGTACAAAAATAAAAGGGTACTATAGTCAGGACCAGGCAACAGAAACAACCACACACTAACGACAATGACCAACCAGAAACATTGGGGCAGGAGGAACTTAAATAGGGACAAAATTTGTGAGAAAACAAGGCACAGCTGGAAACAATAAGGACAAGGACAGGCTACGTTCAAAAGCAAAGGACAAACACTAAACTGGCCGCATTCGTAAACAAAAGCAAGGACCAAACCGAACAAACCGAACCTCACACCATCTTTATTATGAACTTTAGTGAGCACCAAGAAAACATCTGAAAATTCACAAACACCTAATCAAAAATGAATGTTTCATGTTGAGATGTGTCTGTTTCTTGAATTCTGTGAAGCATTTGTTTGGGCTGCAATCTGAGGTGCAGTGTATTTCAGAGCTTGAACTAAACAAACATGTTGTCATTGCTGGAGATGCTAGAAGGGTAGATCTCCACCTGGGATGAACAGTTGAGCTACTTGGCCTCCTCATCTGTGTTTCTCATTGCACTTTTTGAACTCAAAATATGAGAAACCAGGATGGAAACCAGGGATGACAGGGTTTTTGATTTCACAGGAAGATAGAAAGAATCATAAAGCTTCCTCTGTAACAATGATTATCTTAATCACAGCTGTCAACATCCTCCACAAGAGAGCATGTTGAGAACGAAATAACAATATTAGTCGGCAGGAGTTCTTTCACCCAGATGCTGTCACGGAAGACTTTAACCAATCATATGTTCAACAAACTCCCCCAAAATATTGGAAGCAACGTGCCCTGTGTAAGGGAAACATATAGTCACGCTAACATCCGTGACAAGTACAATTCATCCCCATCTCCCCTTCAGCCAATGAGATCATGTCTTCCCATTGCTTCTTGACTACAGACAACAGCTCCGTATGGTTCCCCCAAAGGAACAGTCAGAGGAGGCTGAGCGAATGCTTCAAAACGGATTTGACAACCAAAAACATGTGATATGCTGAAGAACTTGTCCGCCAACATTGAGGAATATGCTATAGCATTCACAGGCTTCATTAGCAAGTGTTGTTGATGTTGCTCCCACAATGACAATTCGGAACAACTGTACACGACCAAAAAGCCTATAATTAGTGGACAAATCTAAATCCTGCTTTAAAACAATTAATTGTAAGCAGGATGTACCCCAAAACCCAACATTTACAAATGTAGTAGGTATAAGTATCTAGATATAAGTATTATGTGCTAAAAAAAAGTAAAACTGGGGTGAAATACAAGTTTCCGCACTGCAATCGATGTTTGACTCAGAAACTCTCAATACAGGGAATACTCACAAAGCTACTGGTCCAGGTAGTATGCCCGGTCATGTCCTCAGACTGTATGCCAAATAGCTGGCTGGCATGTTCATGGGCATTTTAAATCTTTCCCTATCCCTGTCTGTAGTCCCCACTTACTCAAAAGAAAACAATATTGTCACATTGCCTAAGAAAATCGAGGTAACATGTTTTAATGATTATCTGTCGCATTGCACTTACCCCTGTCATCAGAGTGCTTCTAAAGGCTTGTCCTGGCCCACTTGAAAGGCAAATGTCTTGGATAAGTCAACCTAGTGCAATGTGTTTACTGGGTCAACAGCTCACCTGAAGATGCCATTTCCATCACTATTCCCACAGCGGCAAAACAAGGTTTTAGAGAAGAGGAACATCTTTGTGAAAATGCTATTTGTTTATTTCAGCATCCAATACTACTGTCCACTCCAAACCTATCGCCAAGTATTGGGTCTGTACACCACGCTGTGGAATAGGATATTGTGCTTTCTGATGGGCAGACCTCAGGCAGTTAGGATTGGCGACAACACCTCGTCTTCACTGACCTAACTTTATCCTGAGGCCCTCAGGGCTGTGGCCATGGCACCCTGCTTTACCCCCTATTCAGCCACGGCTCTGTGGCCATCTAAGACACAAAGTCCATCACCAAGTCTGCCAATGGCACCACAGTTGTAGACATCTGTAGGCCTGCTAACCAGCGAGGATTAGTCAGCATACATTGAGGAAATGAGCAGACTGGCATCACGGTGACAGGAAAACCACATCTCCTTCTATTTCTACAAAACAAATACTACTGTTGGCTTTTGCAAACAGAAAACGGGAGCGCGATCCCCATCAACAGAGTAACCTTGGAAAGAGCCGGCGGTGAGAGTGTGCCGTTTTAAATGTGTTGCCGTTTGCACAGTGGAATAATAATACTAATAATGATACAATAATAATTGTCACGGACACATCAATGATTTCAAAAGGGCACAACAGTGGCATTCGTTTCTAAATCAACTGAAGCAGTAAATCAAGCCACCCTGGGACCTCTTCTAACGTCACTGTCTGCATCACGGCCTGGAATGAGCCCTATCCAGGACATCAGTCTGAAGCGGTGCCAGACGAAGGCCCGCGGTATCATCAACGAACACTTCTCATCACACATCGCATAGCCTCTGGTACCAGACTCCTTTTTACTATTAACTAATGCCGACACTCTGTACATTTCCTTCCTCACCTGGTACGAGTGTATATACTGCAAATTCTGCACTCCCCACTCCACATCTAATTGTTTGGAAAATGTAGTCCTTTGGGCTTTCAGCTGGGCAAAAGAAAGATGTGCTTCCCTTCGATTGCCTCAATGACAAAAAGACGACATGCTGGAAGGATGACACTAAATAACCATGCAGAAAGTGTCAACACAAGCCGAGCCTGACGTCAGTAAAGCCAAAGTTCTGTTCCTGTTAACCCCACGGGCCCCTGCCACAAAACAACATGTCATAAAACGATCTCAGGGTGTTATTGACTTTCTCAGACGCACACTAGGAGTAATGACTAGGTCCTTGTTTGACCGTGACTATGCATGCAGTGTAGACTATGCATCCAGTTCCTCCTGCCTCCGCTGTCTGTCTGTGACATCTACACATAATCTATAAGACAACACGGAAATAGATCGGCAGCCCTCACAGCATTCGATTTCTCTTCCTTGGCCGACCAGGCAGTTGTGAACAAACCAATCAAGAAAGGGAACAATGGGGAGGAATCATTCACTCGTCATTTTTGGCAGGAACCGAAGCAGAACAGTCAAACACAGACCGTTGTAGCAGGACTTCAAGGTGTGGATTCTTCCCACGAAAAGGCTGTTAGCCATCCACCAGTCCATCATCATCCGAGTGACAGTTTTGAGTCAAAGCCATTGTCTACTGAAGGTGCACACTGCCTATGTGCTTGCCTGTCTGACAATTCACTTTCACCTTAGGGCATGGACTAACTGGGATGTTGATTTTGTACCAGATGACAAATAACAAACTCGCAAATAACAAACTTCATTTAAATACTGGAAACATTCTAGAAACTCCCAAGGAAAGCTAACCTCCGACATGAAAAGAGATCACCACAGTATTGACTCTGTAACTCCCCTCAGAGGATTTTTAACAATGTAAAACACACTACTACAGAGCATGGATGTCTTTTATTTATATAATTTTTTGACATTGGTAGTGGACATGGAATGCTGAAGTACAGTGTATCAGAAGATGTCAGAGGGCTTCTTGTATCCGTGACTGGCTGCTTGGATTTGACGTCGACCGGAGGACTTCACCAGACTATTTGTCTTTGCTCTTGGTCTGATGGAACAAAGGGTGGTTGGCAGCTTGCCCTTAGCTGATGAGGTGTCAAGGGATGAGTGTGTGTGTGTGTGTGGTGTGTGTGTGTGTGTGTGTGTGTGTGTGTGTGTGTGTGTGTGTGTGTGTGTGTGTGTGTGTGTATACGTGTGCATGTGTGTGTGTGTGTGCACATGCATGTGCGTGTCAGGGTTAGCGGATCACAATGAGCTGTGAGCCTGTCATTTTTAATAGATCCTATCTCCAATGTCTGCAGCCAAACTGATCTGAGAGGAACAGACAGGAGAAAATCCTGCTCGTATTAACCACAAGGTCAGGTGGAAAGGTCAATGACTAATGTATTCGATAGCCGAGCCCAATCAAAGAGGACCCTGGTGAGCTTAAGCCTATCAGGATGTTCCACTGTTCATTTAACAACAGGGTGTCCTGTCTTTGCTGTTCTCTTGCATGCAACGGGCGATTCACTCACTGTCAAAGCATGCAAAAAAAAACGGACAACAGCAAATCTCATCAATCAATCAAAATCAATCGCATTTATTTCATAAAGCCGTTTTACATCAGCAGTTTTCATCCCCTCCGTTTAGAAACGAAACGTAGGGACCATGAGTGTGGCCGTGGCCTATGTCACTGCCATGCGGCACAGCTTTGTCATTGTGGTCAGGTAACCGAATCCTGGTTGTGACATAGCGTCCTTGTCCAGACATATAGAAGGGCAACAGTCGGGTCGGATAGGGCAGCCTGCGTTTAGTGGCTTCATGATGCTCTCAATGGTACGTGTGTTGACATTTTGAGCATCTGAACAGCCAAAGCCAAAATATTGTAGCCTCCTAATGGAAAAGATGTGCCAACAGATTTTATGCACTAAGTTCTGGTTGAGGGGATAGTATTGTCATAGTAGTAAACAGAAAAATAACTATAATATACTAATACGGATTCTGTTAAAAACAATATGACTTTGTTTGAATTCCACAGAAGTATGAATTAGCCAAAATAATAATGGGAAGCAGAGTTTTCATTCCTTTTCATATCGGATTCGCTACTACTACCACTATGTCTAAAGAGAGTTGTGACATGGTACTGAATTCAATATTATTGAAAGAATTTGTAATAAAACCCCATGGAATTCATGTACGAGAAGGAAAAGCATGGAAACAAGCACAATGCCCAGTGATTTCAAGCAACGTCGGGTCTGTGGATCGGTCATCCTCTGCTGCATCATGAACAGATTCATACTCTCATACTTTTTCACATTCAAGTAGCCCTTTTTGCTAATGCTCAATAGAAGCCATTAAATGTGAGCAGTACAAGTTCTGTTGAGTCCCTCATGGGAAGAAAAACACAGACAAAAGAGCAGGCTGGTAAGGCTTCATCATTGAGAATGGATCTGAAACTGTTCAAATAGCCCAGTCATATTATTTAAGTATTATATTTAAGTAGAAAGCAATGGTTTTGAAACATACCATTGTAGAGTAGTAGACAGGATTCGAACCCAGACACAATTTAACGTCATTATATATAAATGTTGCTTCTAATGTCTTATTACAAGCAAACTACTGAAAGTAAAACTGAAAAGTTACCACATAATAATAATACAAAAAATATGTATAACTGAAACATATCTGAGAAAAAATGTCCAAACTGTCTGGAAACTGTCTGGAAACTAACTGAAAATGAGAATGTACTAATAGAAACAAAAGCTAATTAAAAAAGATTGTAATAACTATGTAAAATAACTATGTTATTACAATTATACATAGAAATAACTATGCAATAATAGTTATCATTACAGTAATTAAAACTATACATGTGAATAACTCTGCTGTGAACTATGTTGATACCAAGGAAGCTCACAGAAGCGGGTGGGGGCATCTTCAAACCTTTCGTTGCTGTTGTCAATGAACCACTCCTTTGTACTGCTGACACTTGAGAGTTGTTGTCCTAACATTACACTGCCAGGTTCCTGACCGCCTCCCTACAGCTGTCTTGTGGTCTTCAGTCATTTAGCAACACCAGAGTGGAAGACATTTTCAAGTCATTTTCTCAGGGTTTTCAACCAAAAGGATTCCACTGTGACAGACTGAGGGCTGCGTCTTAGATGGCTTGTCTTCTTTATTCAATACATTCAGTTTGGTTGTTGCGGGTGGGGGGTGACTCACATGCTTAGGTTGCATCCATTTATTATTGTTACTCCATGTTTATGGCAGAAGAAGATCATTTATATATATATATACACAAAATGTGAGAGATGGTGCATTGGATCGGATGGATTCTTGAGTGCCTTTGTGCATTCCCATGGTAATCGATCATAGGCTTTATCCCACAACAGTTCTAAACCTGCTGTTCAAAAGAACAAAAGCATTTTTACCAGGAAACTCAGAGGCTTGCTCTGCTACAGATCCATCTTTATCTGTGCATATGCTTCACTATTTTCATAATTCTTATTAAGTGGGTCTTATATTCCATAGTTAGGCAGTAGCATGGTTTGCTAGCCCCAAGGTTACTGGAGAAAAGGAAAGTCAGAATAACTGAATACTAGAGAGGATTAGTAGCACAATATCTTCAACTACTGTTGATCTTTCCTAGTCCTGGAGACATACAGGGTGTGCATGTTTTGTTCTTACTCAGTCAATAATTCCTTATTTATTGCTTGGTTAGTTCATAGACATTTTTTGTATGTTTCCTTCCAGTATTTTCTAAATGTATTTCAAAATGTGAAACAATTTGCCTTTCCACTTTCAGGTGCATCGAAGTACAGTGATTTAGAGTTTCTGGGCCATGGTTAAAGAACAATGGTTTTGAGTGGGTTTCTAGGACCAGGTTTAAGGAACAGTGGTTTAGTGTGGGCTTCTAGAACTAGGCTGAAGGAACAGGGGTTTAGTGTGGGCTTCTAGAACCAGGCAGAAGGAAGTGATTTAGTTTGGGTTTCTAGGACCAGGTTTAAGGAACAGTGGTTTAGTGTGGGCTTCTAGGACCAGGTTTAAGGAACAGTGGTTTAGTGTGGGCTTCTAGCACCATGTTTAAAATGTGTTTCTACTTTAGGATCAGGATTTAAATTGTGGTTTAGTGTGAGTTTGTTTATGATTTTTGATGGACTCTGTTTCTCTGTCTTGTTTACGTTCTTGTTAGTTTTCTTGTACAGTTAACATATGAAGCACCCATTCTGTGTAATTATACTTAGTATGGGGCTGTTAAGAGCAAAAACGTTAAACAAAACACAACTGGCCTATAAACACAACATGATATTTCACACTTGACAAGATCATTTTACTCAAAATAGCAGGGATAAATAAACTCTGAATCCACCTAGAACGTCAGTGCGATGGTTAGACTTGCAAGAAGAGGTAGCATAATGCAGGACAATTTGGAATAAACCTAGTTGGGCACAAATCCACACTAAAAGCACAGGGTAAAATGTATTTTGTCTCGTTCCACTGCCATCATGTTAATTACGTTTAGCATTTCAAACAGTTTTGTACTAAAGAATATGCTCACACATTATCACAGATATGCAGTGTCTTTCCCTATTGGAAACCAACGTTGCACACTGTCACCTATGACAGGAATTATAATAAAAAAGAGGGCGGAAAAAGACTTTAATAAGGCTGACCTTCACAAGTTACTACCTACCGAATATACTACCTAGTCACCTATAAATTCCCTACACTACGCATCATCTGGATAAACCACAGATCCTTATGTGTCTACTCTTTTTGATTTTCTAAATCTAATTTCCCTAAAAGACAAAAAAATCTGCATGATTCTATCAAATGCCTGAGTTGAAGGTAGCCCCTATGCCATTAAAGCTAAGTGGACCTGAGGGTTAGTTACATTCGTAACCAATTGTGGTAGAGGCCCAGGGGATATGAAAAGCAATGTCAAATTGACTGTGTTCACCCTGATTCTTTTGCTGCCGCTAATGCCAGCTAGGGACCATGTATTGACTCTTAGGTTTTTAGTGTGGAGTGAGGAAAAGAAATTGAGAGGGGGCCTTGCTATTTTACTGAGTGACAAAATGTCTGGATTCCCCGGTGACACTAGCTTTAATGGATCAGACATTTATAGTGACCTTTGTTTCAAGGTCCCAACCAAAAAACCAAAAGTGACATAATACAAATGAAGCAAAGAGCTTGTAGCTGAGGCTCGGATTCGATAAATATCCCATGGAGTAGATGGCCTGGGAACATAGGGGGTCCATCCGAGTAGTGTGGAAGTTTCCAGAAATGCCATCTAACATCTACATGGTAGATGTTATAAGACAAAGCACATTTTTTACTGAAGTGTCCTGTGGATTCACAAAATAACACACTGTACTAAACAAAAGAGAATAAAAGATGTGCGTCCAGTGTCTACCTTTGTACAGTAACAAGTTTCAAAGAAACTGTGGTCAACATTTGCTTACCAAATTTCACCATACGAATGTTGACCAAATTCACCTTTCTGAGGTAAGCAGCAGCATACATTTGTATCATTATCCATAAGAGCCTGCAGGGTACAACAGCCAAAAAAAACATGGAGCATCTACCCAAGCAGGCCAAGTCAGCTCAGGACATAAGGATCTTGTCCTTTGAAAAAGATATGCACTGATCCCAACATAGTCCAGCTGTATCTGAGAAAAATATGAAGCCCTGTGAAGAGATATAAGAGGTGTAGAACAAATTGGAAGCCTCGGTGAAATACCACTACTTTTATAATTGTTTCACCCCCCACACACACACAGCAAACAGTTCATGCCTACTAGCTGTGGGCTAGCAGATTATGTATTTTTGGTCATCTGGGCTCAATTAATAAATTAATGGCTATGTATTAAGTATATTTCAACATTTGGTGGAAGGGTGAAATGTCACTTTAACTATAAGAATGTTTTTGCTGTGCCAAAAGCTGCACATCACATATGGGAAAAACAGAACAAATGAATACAGCATGGCAAAAATTAAATGAGTTTAGCCAATACCAAATTTAGTGTGAAACAAAAGGGTTTGATGAGAATGCGTTGTTATTGGAATATGATCGTATTGAACTGATATGTTGCTATGTTTATTGTTATTCCAAAAGATTCTTCACAGGGTCAAAATTACCCCAATTGCAATTCCATGTGTATAACATATATTATGTTTGTAGTATGAGGGTTAAGAGATTCTGAAAGTAATATATTCTACATTACTATTCTATAATCGCATTATCTCAGCATATGTTAAATCTAAATACATTCCATTGTTAAAGATAATAATGAATGCAGACACAGAGAGAAGAGAAGACATTCCAAGTTGGAAATGGACTGGCAATGTACCCTTCAAGATGAGTTAAGATGACTTAGGGCTGGTGTACAGAGTTTCCCTCGCAATATGTTTTTCAGCAATTGCATAATAATCTCCAAACAGTCATCTGACATTCCAGCTGATGTTAATAAACATAATAACCGTGACACTTAGTCAAATTATACAATTCAGCTCAGACATCCGAAAATAGATACGGTAGCAGTCTGCAGCAGTCAACTCCAGCTCAACTCCGTGTACATACAAGGGGCTACCGTAGGGAGCTGACGCTTGGTACCACTTCACAGCCGCTGGGGCTTCTTTTTTGTCGGGAGGTACATTATTAGCATGAAGCCAATTATACAGTGCCTGTGGGGGTGAATTCGTTAGGTGAATCCAGCCTGCTTTTGAACAAGGTGTTTGTTTCGATTACAGAAACTCCACTCTTCCACTTACTCATTTTATAGTTAATACACTCTAAAGTGGCATCACTTAATTTTTTTTATCTATTTGGAGAAAAGCTCTACTGGAAAGAGGACTGGCTGGGCATGTGAGAAGGGGTGGAGTGGAGAAAGCTACAGTTGGGAAAGAGTATTAAAATGAATATATGAATTCATATGTCATTCAGTTACTGGTACAGTAGAGGAATAGTACTCCTGTACAATAGCAAAAGATGCTATTTTAAAATTCAATGGTATCCAAGGCAGTTGAGGAAGTCATGGGACTCACAAGTCTGCTGGGACCCAGCGGTCTATGGCAGTGTCTCACAGTGGAACTGCATCATTCCGACCTGGGTTTTTATCCTGCGAAGTGGGGTGCAAATTGCCTCAGCGCTTGCCATGTCACACTTTAGGGACTTCTTGTGACGGGTCAGGCGAGCTAATTTTTAGTAGTTAGACGCAGGGGGGTTCTCTGTTTGTACCTACTTTCTTGTTCAAAAAGCTGTGTGATTTAAAGGACAGCTCAGCGAGATTTGCTTCGTAGGAAGAGTTCTGATCTTCATAAGACTGCTAAAATTTGCAGCGAGGAAGGAAAGAAATCACAAATCGAGCACCATGTAATTCCGAGGATTTCTTTTAATAAGGGAATGTACAACGATGAGAATTGGTTAGTGCTAAACAAGATTTCCTCCCAGATGGAATTCAAATCTCTCCTGATTCATCTTAAATAACACCTTGTCATGGTGACAAAGACTATCTAACACCTTAAAATGAATCTGGAACACTTCTTTTTCAGGAGAAAAACGCCCAGAAAATGGTTTTCTTTGTATATTTTTGGTTGATATGATTTCATAAATTCCTTCACGCTCATTTCAGGAAGGTCAAATGTGCAAATAGGGACCTTTAGATTAGCAGCATACAAACACATTGTTTTGGTCCTTGTGAAATGAAACAGATTTAGAGAAACAGGAAAATAATCCTTTATAAGACTAAGTCGTTGTCTGCCTTTTTTAAATATTGAAAGCAAACTGTTCATTCAACCCTGGCATTGAACCTGGAGAAGACTCAGGCAAATGCAGCAAAACAGCTGTTCTCAAAGCTTTCACATTTTTCAGACTGCTCTCAGCCAAATGGAATTCACTCTGCATATTCACAAACAAAGGAATGGATCCTATTTAACAATTTGATAATTTATAATGTTGTACACATTCTTTTGTCATCCCGGTAATATAAGGAATTTTATTAGGAGGGCATTTTCATTTACTTTCTCACTCAGCGCTATAGTATTCGGCTACTTCAACCACCCACTTATGCATATATTGTAAACCTGAGGAAACAGACATAATATAAACCTGGGAAAGTAAATATGGTAATGTACTGTATACATTTCAAAGATTATAACATGTCTGGTTTTATACGAGACAGCTGGGTTCCTATATTTATCACACTCACTCACACAAAGAAACCCAGCTACAAACTTACTTTGGTGCTACTTTGGTTCAGACAGAAAACACCACATACTTTTGTATAACCATTAATTAGAGAACTAATGTACATCCCAGTACATGTAAGTCTTGGCAAATTACTTCTGCTCCTTTTGGCTGATGCGCTCCCAGTTGGCCAAACATAAATGTACATTTAGTAAACTACCAATAGCTTTGCAGTCCAATTCAATATTAGGTTGAGACCCTTAGCATAACTCTCTTTTTAACCTCCTGATCTTTCTCTCTTTCTCTCTCTCTCTATTTATAAGGACACATCTGACTTAAGGATCATGTCCGGTTCTGTTTTTAAAAACCCACTCCAGACAATTTTGATTCCAAGAATTGCTGATGCTGAATAATTCACTGACTATACGAAGAGCCAACACATTAGGTGGCGACAGGCACCTTTCGTTTGTGGACTGCAATAATAATACGTTGCTGTCAACATTGGTTGTCCACCTGACAAGTGCTGCTGTCCTGCAGTTCCGCTGCTGCAAACGCTTCCATCACTGCGGTTTTATCAGGTCTGTAGAGGTGAAGCGAGTGACAGGTGGGTCCAAGCGAGGTTCTGTACAAGTAACCTAGCCTTGGGTAGCTGATTGGCTGACCAGCGGGCTACATTCAAATGCGTTACGCAAATTTATTTAATGATGAAATCCCTGAAGTCCGGAATACATTAACTTTTTAGAGGCGATGCTAACACAGTTGACACCAGTAGCCATCCATTCAGGGCTGCATGGTTTGTTACATCAAGATTAGATTACTGCAATGCTCTTTTTTCCGGTTACCCGGATAAATCAATAAATAAACGTCAATTAGTGCTGCACAATGCTGCTAGAATCCTAACTAGAACACATTACTCCAGTACTAGCCTCTTTACATTGGGTGCTGGTTAGAGTTAGGGCTGATTTTAAGGTTTTATTGTTAACCTATAAATCAGTTTATGGACTTTCTCCCACTTACCTTGCTGAAATGATCCAGCCATACATACCTGCACGTAACTTTAGATCACAAGATACAGGCCTTTTAATTGTACCTACAATTTCTAGACAGCCGGAGGCAGGGCTTTCTCTCATAGAGCTCCACTCTACTTTGGAATGATTTGCCGATCAAAATTAGAAATGCAGACTCAGTGCAAACCTTCAAGCATCTACTTAAGACTCATCTCTTCAGCCTGGTCTATGATTAAGTGTAGTCTGGCCCAAGGGCGTGAAGGTGACCAGAAAGACCTGATACTGTCCACCCTTGCTGTCTTGCCAGGTGGGCTCTCATCGCCACTTGGATGCCCTCCCTCCAATGCCATTAGGGGGCGGAGTCACTGGCTTGTTGTTGGCCTCTTTGTTGTGCACTGGTGCAATTGGGCTGTGCTCTGCTGGCAATACTCGGCCCTTCAGGATGGTTGCGGTTAGTGGGCGTCCCTTTGGTTGATGCTTGGCAATGTGGGTGGATTGATTTCTTGCTTGTTGGGCCCTGTCCGGGGCCTCCTCCGGATAGGGCCACAGTGTCACTGGACCCCCCTGTCTCAGCCCCAAACTCTTACGCTGCTATATTATTGTGCTGGGGGAGTAGGGTCTACATTTTACCAGTTTTTTGTTGTTTTAAACTTAGGAGGACATAAGGTCTGAACCCACACCTGCGGAGTACCAGGCTTGACCCGTTGCCATCCTTGTCCAGAGTCCTCCTGGTTGTGTTGCAGATCAGGAAAATGCCTGATGATTTCAGCTGCCACTCTGCTGACACCCCTGCCCCTGTCCTTGTCCATCCGGGTTATGCCTCCGATCTGGACTAGGTTTATATAGACTCTGGGCTTAGCCCACATGCCTTGAACTATTCAAATTTGGACTCTTAATATGTTCACCCGGTACAGCCAGAAGAGGACTGGTCATCCCTCGGAGCCTGGTTCCTCTCTAGGATTCTTCCTAAATTTAGCCCTCTTAGGGAGTTTTTCCTAGCCACTGAAGTTCATCACTGTTGTTGTTGGCTCCCTGGGGTTTAAGGCCGGGTGTTTTGTGAAAGCACTTTGTGACAACTGCTGATGTAAAAAGGGCTTAATAAAATAAATTTGATTTGATTTTGATTTGATGATTACAAGGGAGTATGGACCACACTCAGCTTCCATTTTTCAATATTTGAGAGCAAAATTATACCTATTACCTGACATTTCCAATCTCCATTTAATTAAACAACGAAAAATTATTCCACAATTTCAATGGATCAAACAAAAGGCAGCGAGCTTAGCATCACCACATACTGTATGTCACCGAAATATCTCATGTTAAAATACTGAGATTTGACAACAAAAAAAGTGCCTGAAAACTCTTTGCAGGCATCGTAATCAATGGACATGGCCTAAACAGCCTATCAGTTTGACAAAGAGACCCGGCGCAAAGGACACTCCGTGTTCTAAGATTGTATCTGGAAATAACATCACTGATCACATTCTGGAAACACAAGATCATACTTTAGCCAAAGGTGGGTCTGACAAACTGTTCCCGCAACAATGTTCTGCTCCCTGAGCTTCATTAGCTCCCTCAAGTTGGGACACAGGTAAGCTAACATTTTGATCTCACATTCATAAACAATATCACAGGCCATCATAAACTACACTACTTCAGGATGGAACAGCTAACCATTTGTGGCTTCCCCTTCAGTCTGGTTACCTCATTATGTAGCTAAAGCTAACAAACAGCACTTGACAAACATCAATAAAAAATATATATTATATATATTATTAATAAATGATGCATATACATATACGTATGAATTATGTACATTTGTATGTAAGAAAACAATGTATTGGACTAATTTGTTACCACAACATTTCTGTATTTCAGTGTATTTATTTTGTTTTCCTAAAATGTATCTGTCTTGGAGACAAAAGATGTATAATCAAATAGTGACTATTCGTTGGTAGCAAAAGGCAAGTAGAGCCTTCTAATTGCAAAGCCAGGATTGTACGTCAAATTTCCAGAGGTATTCAGTACAATAAACAAGTGTACTCTAAGTGAATTTGGATAAGAGCATCTGGTAAATGACTTAAATGGATGCATGTGAGCATGGAATTTAGTGGTGTATGCTTACCATAAATAAATGAGGCATTCAAATGTGATCGAACTAAAATTAAACAGTTTTTTAACCTAACCAATTTCCCTGGTTTTATGAACCATTTTCACTACATAATTATTCAAAAGTGTCTAAGACTTAATAATATTTTAGTCTAAATGACTAAGACTGTAAAAACAGAGCAGCAGTTAATCATGCTTTAAGCATGCTTCAAAACAGATTAATTAAATGCCTGAAGAAATCAAGACATCAAGATTAAAACCAAACACAGATTTTTGAGTAAAACTTGAGTTGTAGACATAGTTACACATACATCTCTCTTTTCAAAACCCAGTTTTCCTTCCTCTATTTGGTCTACATCAGATGGCTCCTCTGGCAGGAGTTTGTACAATGGGCATCTCCACCATATAAAATGCAGCTTTCTTGGATAGAGACGGGCCAATGGCCTTCTTCCAGGTGCCTGTGTGGGCATCTGGAACTGAGACATGTGCTGACAGGCCAGGTGAAGGTACAGAACCATCTGGATAAGATGCTCTGTTGTTCCATTGTGCAAATTCTGCTGGACATTAATGGAGGCCATTGTTTAAAATCATAATGAGCCTGGATTTGGCCATCCTTTCCCACTGTCTCTCCCAGACCCAGTCTTCCTGGAGTTGAGAAAACATTAAGTAATGACATGATTTATAAGTGGTCCCCATTTTCCCTTTGCAGAGAGCTTTCACAGACACTCAGGCTTTCTGTTTTTGTACTCCACAGAAATTGTTCAAATGTAACATGGAATGATCGGAAATGCAAAAAAGAAATGTTCTGTACCAACACAATAAAACACGCAATAAACATTCTCTTTCAGCAGAAAATGGTATTGAAGTGTTTGGCAGTAGACAAACAAATCAGATACCAATACAGTGGGACTGGGGGAGACGTAACACAGAGGGAAAAGTGAGGCAGAGGTGAAATCACTATTTGCTCCATTGTTTTTACAGTGAAAAGAATGACTGCACATTCATTCACATTTTCATTTCAATCCATGATTATCTCTGATCTGCTGATACTGCTTGTCACATTCCAGTCATTTGGTGCTTCAGATCATGTAACCATGAGTTTAAGATTGGAATTACTTTCAAAAGCAGAGGTTTTCAGATAGTTATTTGTCTATTGTCACGACACAGCACCATTCTGTGTCTTGCAGGTGACATGCTTCCCAACCTATCTGCTGAAATATAAATGTCATTTTCTTTTTCTGCCTTTCTAAGGCCCCATGTTCTCTGGCCCCTGTAGAACCCATGTGCAATGTGATGGAGGCAAGAAAGGGGCCCAGTGCAGGATAATGACAATCACCAAACAGTCGGAAAACACAAACACAACAGTATAATAGTATCTACAACTTAGATATACAAACTAAACAAGGGCATAGCCCGGGAACAGCGGAACAAGCTTTCAATTGCTACACAACACGAAACACAAGGAACATTCAACAATGACACAAGGACAAGGGGGAACAGAGAGAACAGAGAAACCTATTAAACGTGGTAAAAAGGATCAGGTATGTGTGGTTGGTGACAGGACAGTCCATGGTGTGTTCAAGACAACACAGTGTTGTGAGGTGTTGGGAAACCGGTGGTGACACCAGGGGAATGGTGGCGGCTATAAAACTGGCAACGTTAACCACGGGAACTGCCCCGGACCAGTGGAGGACACTGGACATTAATCCAGTCCAGAACACAGTGTAGTTAGTTGACCCCGTAATGGTTTATCAAACTGTAAAATTAAACTCACAAAAACATTACCCAGACTGATGAACATCTGTCAGTCAGCACTCCTGTTCTTTACAAGAGAGCATGTCTGTTATGTCCTTCAGGCTTCTGTTGAACACCTTGTCAAGGCTATTAACTGGCCTCTCTGACATGAATTAATTAATTCATTATTAACTAATTACAACTAAAATGCAATTGACCCCCCCTCTAAGGAGCAACTGATTCTCATGAATGACCCCTGCTGAATATTACCAGGACTCAGTCAGGCTCAGATGAAAAGTGACCAATTATGTTGTCAATCAGCCATGGATCTCCTTATCATTCTTGTCAAGATTCATTTGCTTCATCAGTGGCAGGGCAAAGGTCAAATTCCACTCATTCCTTACTCATTCATACATGTTAAATTTATGCTGAACCTAAATTAAGCATCTCTCAATACAGAAACACGCACATCTGGAAAATAAATGAGCTGACTAACAGCCTGCTATACAATGCCCCTTACAGCCAGGGAGTCTGGTGGTAGTCATGTTTTATGAACAGTGGGTGTGAAAAGATGTTGGGAGCCAAATTGCAAAAAAAAATTATAATATGCAAATCGGCATTCACATCACAGTAGTATTTTGTTTTTTTGGGGGGGTCAAATGCAATCTGCAAAACCATTTGTAATGCTGTACTGACAGTAAATGTAGCAATTATACTAGATAAAAGAATTAAATGTCCACATTTTCCATTGTAAATGATTTCGTATTGCTCACAGTCTTGGTAAAGAATGTGGGCGAACAGACAATCTAATTTTAAAGGAAGGAGGAAGTGAAGCTGTGTTTTCCAAGTATTCAAACAATTAAAAAGGTTTGCCCTCCGGTTGTACTGGAACAGTAAATGATATGTATTGGGA
Organism: Esox niger; assembly: GCA_016801105.1. Classification (NCBI taxonomy): domain Eukaryota; kingdom Metazoa; phylum Chordata; class Actinopteri; order Esociformes; family Esocidae; genus Esox; species Esox niger. Next base: position 32,289 of record JACXGJ010003853.1, on the reverse strand, counting down.
AAGTTATGGGTCAGAATATTTGCAATTACGGTTTCAATTAAAGTACTTTAAATGCACTAGAACCTACCGCTAAAGTATGCAGGACAAAAATTGCAGGAGACACTGAATAATATCTTTCTACTGTCAAATGTGAGTCATGGCATGGATGTAATTGTCTTGTTTGAGGTGTGTGTCGATGCCCTAGCTGTCAATGCTAATTAATGCTAGCCTGCCATCGACCCTGGCATGCATTGCTAAATGAAACATCCAGGGAAAATGAGATGTCTGTGTATGTGCAGCAACGAGTGCAAGGGCCTCTGGGAGAAAGGCATCCAACCCCCCCATGATGGAGAGTCCAGCTCAATGTTACCTGACTGCCACTGTGCTCATATTCATTTGTATAAGAGGCCTGTGAGTCTGTGAAACAGTTTTTGGATTATTGTCCTTATTCCATCTGCGTCATCTTACAGACAACATCTGTGATTTTCTCAGAATCAACGGGCAAGTCATCTGAAAAGCAATCATCAATTTGGTTTCACCAGTAAATCTTACAGTTTTGGTTCTAACATTTCAACACATTTGTGGGTTCATCAGAGCTGGTGTCTTTCAGCCTGCTCAGATTAGGGAGGTTTTACCACACGCTGCTCTTTAGCTGCATCGTCACAGTGTCCCAACAAAATGGTCCAGGTGGGATGAAGAGAACATCTGTGGCATTGAGGAACGTTTGAATCTGTTTTCCCGGAGCACATCTGGAGGTGTCCACTAAAATCTCTGTGCTTCATATACAGCCGTTGGCGCATGCTACCTATCATTTTCAATTTGGCCATCTTTAACAGACTCCAATCCACTGCAGGTATTCTTTCTGTGGTGTCAACGACAAAAATTACAAAATGCTTTCGAGATGCTAACAAGAGTAAGGAGACCTCACTCCATAGATGAATCAATTGCACAAACATGAAATAAATTGTTGAAATTCCCAAAATGTTGTTTCATAACAAATGTATGTAGCCATCTCTTTGCAATACATTTAGGGAAAGCACTCACCGTGGTAACTCCAAGTGACGCTTGACTGGTCTATTTCCATAACCCGAACAACATACTTCATCACTAGGTACTCCTCCAAACTGTGAAGGAGTCACTCCCACAGCCTACACCGTGTTGCTTTACTCACCAGATCCTCTCTTCAAAGTCATATAACAAACCATCATCCCTCCACAAAAACAGTACTCCGATGTCCTGATAAGCTCGGCCTGATATTGAGAAAGACCCTGGGGCTCCCATGGAGCCACGTCTGTGAAGGCAGTAATTAGGCTAATCCCATTAAACTACAGAGAACTCCGTCGGGCCATTCCCCAGCTGATTGTCAAAATTCTGTCAGGCAATTTGAAGTCAAGAACACTCCATTAGCAGAAAAAAGAACAAATGCTAAGCAGCTGCTCTGATGCACCTTGACAGATGGAAACAGAGTGACACTGTCAATGAGACCGTCCATTACACAGTACTTCAAGCTTGAAACAAGGTGGTGCACAACAAGGCTGTGTCTCGGAACCTGCTACTTTTTTTTCATTACCCCTTTCCAGTTACTGGCAGATTTTTGGCATTTAAGGTGTCCTGTCCAAACTACACTGTGGATGGAAATAATTCATATTGGAGCTTGGAGAGAGAGTGGGTCGGCAGGAAATAATCAGAGCTATTAGGACTGCGGAGGAGGAGGATAAAGGCGTCAGCAGTTGCAGTTTGATGCAAATGACTTTGCCGAGAGAGATGGGTGGTCCCCTATGCTAAAATCTCAGGCAGACGATCATTAGGACCTTAGGTATGATTGATGCAAATTTGCCATGGCAGGTGCATGACTCGTCTTAACACTTGCCATCGCCACTGTTTAATCTCATGTGAAGATACATCTGGAAGGGAAAAATTAACTCTAGATTGGTGCATGCCAGTTAAAGTGTATATTCTGTTTTTCATATGTGTCTGGAGGAAGCTTGAACAGTTCACATTGTTCTGAAAACAAATGAATGAAAATGTATCCTGGCACAAACAGAGAAGAAACAGGAAGAGTGTAGGTTGCAGATTAAGCCAATTTAGGGCAGAGCTATGGAGCTATGGAGCTTTGGTTTCAGGGTGGATGGTAGCTGACATACCATTTTCCAATAATGAATTCCTCCCTCCACCTGAGGCTCGCTGAATATATACTTAAGGTGTTCTACACTTTATGGAGAATTTAAAAGGGTATATAATTGCATTGGATGTCTAGAGAAATCAGAGAACAGTACAGCATCTGATTGCTATGCAGCATTTTCCAAACAAGGGGTGAGAGAAAATGTCAGCAGATTTGAAGTCAGTTCTTTATCAGATCCCGCAGCGTAATACCGCCTTTTGTTCCTGTCCCGCTTGACCTCCATCACATTCAGCCAGAATCTCCAGAAAGATTGCCTAAACATCAAAACAAAATGATCTTTCCGAAATCTCCCTAGTTCTTGATTTTCTCCTCTGACACAGCCTTTTCTCTATATTGTCAACCTTATCGGCCGTGTTGCTCGCTTGGTCCTGTGGTGACGAGGGAGCACTTTGCCACCAGCCTGTGCCGGGTCTCAGTGGGGCTCCCATACAGGTAGAAGGTCAGACACTTGTCACAATGGATTGGCGGGCAGAAGTGGGTCACAGATATTCCTTCTTTGACATGACCTCACAGCCAATACTGACTGGCATGCGTTGGGGCGCGCTGCCTGGCCCAATCCTGAGACGACCCCTACCACAGCCAAAACACAACGTTCCCTGTGATCCCACCCATGCAAACTCACAGCAGGCTACCAGAGCCAATTAGGCGGATATGTTCACAAGCACGTGACTGACGCTGTGCTATTATAACTCGGTCTGCTGCTGTGTTCCCCTTATAGGCTTCTGTATTATTGTCAGCACCAGTGCTGACCAGTGTCCGGTATGATGCCGCTGGTCGTGTTAAAGTCACCCACCGCCATAGCACTTCCCTGACCACAAATGAGTCAATATAAATGAGTGGTGAATCTGTGCCGTTCTGCCAGCCGCACGAGTTACTGCAGTGGCACTGCTAGCTGGAGTCTGCTTCAGTTCTTTCATCGCAAGGACAGCGCATAGAGATAATCAATGCCCGGAGAACAGAGAAGGCGAGTGAGTGATTGAACAAAAGGTCAACACACGTGTGATCAATGCATCGATCGTTCAGATAATGAACAATGGCTGTCCTGCGCAATTAGGTCATGTATGAGGTGTTGTGATTCAGAGCAACCTCATCTTATGAATGGTGTTCGTAAGCTCTACCTCATAACTATGATGAAATCATTTACGCTTTTGTTCATGTTCACTTAGGCATACTTTAAAAAACACGAGCGCGGACCATTTCTAATCACTGCAAATATGTTTTGTTCAACTGAGTGTTGAAAATGAATTGCAAAATGGGTTCAGAGGAGCAATATCCCATGCAATGGTTTCCACAGTCATAAAGCAAACAGCTATTTTAAGGATACCTTAAATTTTTTTAGGTGAAAATGTGTATGCTGTCAACTTTTCACCTCTCTCTTTAGAGACACGCACGCATCTGTACACACACACACACACACACACACACACACACCCACACGCACACACACACACGCACACGCACACCCACACGCACACGCACTCGCACACGGTAACCTGTGGTTACTTGGATAAAAGAGATGTTTTTCTCACTCTCTCTCACTGGGTTTTCTCTTTCAAAGTCCTCTGGTGTATATCCCATCCTTTCATGGTAGGTTGAGCTTTTCAGGCATTGTCAGGCTCCTTTAAATATTTAATAGAAAGTTGGAAGAAACAAAGAGACCAGGTTGAGGGCAGTGTCCCGCCTCGGAAACCTAAGGTATATCTCCCATGAAATAGTGTTCAATGAAGTAGAATGGAGACGAAGCCTTTGTTATTTCCGGTGCCATTCATGTCTTTTAGGCAAATGGTGGGAGTGGTCCCTCGTGACCCTTTAACGTGTCCAACATGCACACACCCAGATGGATTTGAGTGAATGCACTCGCTGCATCTTAAAGCAGCCGTTGTATTTCTCCACAGTGGTAAAATATCGTCCGGTGACTAGAGTATTTTGATTACTAGAGTATTTTGATTACTAGAGTATTTTGATTACTAGAGTATTTTGATTACTAGAGGATTTTGATTACATCTATAAGTATATATATGCAACTACATTCAAGTTATATGTAAATGTAAAACCTGAGCAAGGCAACAGTGACAAATGATTGCCACAACATTTGAAACGTCTTTTACGTTGTTTTACATTGTTTTACGTTGTTTTAGGTCTCTTACAATGTTGCTGCACTCCTCTCATAAAACATACTAATGTCTGATTAATATGGCCCAACTCACTGATACAGCATGAATTCTAGAGCATAATGCTTTTGAATCAGCACACGTAGTTGGTAGCAAACTAAACTGCGACCAACAGGGTTACAAATGTAACACTTAGAACGTGTTTCGGTAACCATATTGTGAGTGGAAAATGACTCCTGATTGTGTTTTACAATGGAGTGACCAAAGTCTTATTTTAATCTACTCTCTGTCAGAAATCATCTAGTGTGGGATGAAACATCACATTATTTCAGTCAAAAATGAAATAGATATGGATATGGTGGTATATTTCCCTAGGTTTCTTTTTATTTCTTTCATTTTCGTTTTTTTTTCCTCAGGTGAATAGAATAGTTATCACAAAAGCCCACTTCTTAGTGGCAGAAACATGGTTGTTGAATTATTTCCTTATTCTTTCCACCAAGTTAGTTCCTAGGCTAAAATTATTATGTAAATGAAAGTCTTTGACAAAGCATTACATAAATCATAAGGCCATCCTAACATGGCCTCATTTCACCCTAAGGCTGTATGAAAAAATGGCAGTATGGAATAAACAACACAGGCTGTATGTTATCCAAAAATACAGGAAAACTATTCTTGTATGTTGACATAATTCTCAGAGATCATTTATATTTCTTACAAGTAGTAAATATAATTATTTTACAAAATACATGTGGCAAAATGCAGTGTGGACTGTCAATACTGTCAAAAAACTGTCTTCATTAACATTCTTACTCTTCACATCTGAGTCTTAAGAACAGTTACAGAATGGTGGCCTTCTATGGCCTCCTGATTAGCTGAGGTATTACAGTGAGATAAAACTCATTGTATTGGTGTTACCATTGTGAAGAAATCACAAATGAGAAGAAACAAATTGCTGTTGACTCTCATCATTCAGCAATGAGGAAAACATATCAATTTAACTAAAGTATGTATACATTTGCAGTACCAAAATAAATATTCCACTTTCCTTTATGAGGGCAATAATGTATAAGTTCTTCCTACATGAATGAATCAAAACAGTAAAACATGGTACAAGGTTGTTGCATATGGTAAATAGACTGAATTTATCTCTTGAATTAACACTGAACATTTTACAATAAAAATATATGTATGTAAATGTACATGCTGTAATGATGATTCCTCTGAAACTGAAGCATATTACATGCTTAACCTTGCTTCACTTTTTTCATTTAATTAATACATAATAATGCCTGCCGCTGTGAAGGTCTGGATTGGATGTTGCTTTTGTTCTTGAATGTAGCCTGTTATGTTTGTATTGTCTCCTTAGTTCTTAAACACAGCCAGTCCTTGTCCTTATCGCTTTCACCTGTGTCTTGTTTGCCCCCTCGTTATGTCCCAATTAAGTTCCTCCTGCCCCGGAGTATTTTGTCAGTCATTGTTGCATGTCATGGTTGTCATTTTGTGTTAAGTAATTTTTTTAAATAATTACCTGTTTGTTCCATCGCCTCTGCGCCTGTGTCCTGCAACCTCTGCGGATCGTGACAGCCCCCTTATATCTGAATCTCTTAAAAACTATAACGGGTAATCATACCAACACGCCGGATTTCGGCATCTTGTAAAACGTAGGAAATAAGTATGAAAAAATGCCCTGTGCACTGCCAACGCATACAGTGAAGTGGGACGGTACAAGACCCTGTTGACAAAATGGTGCCTCCTTCTGGTCAACGCTGAGTGAGCCCGACACCAATTAAATGCACGTTTGACACAACAAAGTGGTGCCAATACTGTGTTCAAAGGGTAATTGCATCTATTAAGAATGAAGTTGTGGTCCTATCCATCCATACATCTTTGAGTTGTCAAGGAGTTGGAGGGTCTGGTAGGCCCATGTCAATGGCGTCATCCACACACCTGATGGTTGTCAGTTGTGTCAGTAATGGGCCTGAGATGGGACAGGACTAGTCACTCAAATGTTTTCTACGTAGTCCCTTCGCAACTAATGTGTGTCTAATATTCAGTGGTACAACGAAAAAAATTGTAAGACCATTTCAATATATGAAACAAACCTTTATACACAATAAGCATTGTCCAGTAGACTATGGCTGCCTCACCAGATGCCAACAGCTTCTTCAAAGGTCATTGAAGTAATGACATCATAAAGAACTTGTTTGTGCTTTTTGGTTCACCTATTAGAATCAGCCATGTAAACAGATCAGATATAGCCCCAAGGAATTATTTTGCTTGCTTTGTGAATACACAAATGAGTCAATCCCGATATTAGACCTGAATGACACTAAAATGAACTCATCATCAAAACAGACGATAGCTTTGTCCCATTTGCTAAACCAAAGCTGAGATACAATATCGTGCTGGGATTGCCTCTGTTCATATATGTTCCACCAAACAGTCAGCCATGAAGCTGTAATCATGTTCTGTTTATTATTGAATGCTGTTGGGAAATAACATGGGGAATGTGAAATCCATGGAATTACGCCTGGTCGCTTGTCACAATCCAATTACTTTGTCACTGTTTGCTCCGGCTCAAATCCCAACTCCCTCAGCCTAAATACATCCAGAGAGGTTAATCTCTGATTATGTTTGTCTGTACATTTACAATGTGCCTCAACCAAATAGGAGTGAACAATATTCAAGCTCCACCAAGTCGTTTCATTGTTATATAATCACTTTGTCTTATAAATCATTGTGTATTTTTTTACAGAACTATTCAATATATGTACACACATATATAATATATATTTTTAAATAATTATTTCGGCATCCTGTTTGAAAAGCTCAGTGCAATTGTGTGGGTGATGGAAAATGTATTTGAAGATGTTTCAGTACACATCTGATGATTCTCCGGACACAGATGATGGAGTCAAGCGCAGTGTTCATAAAGCCCAATGCAAACGTAATCCAAAAAACTAAGTCACAGGGCAGGCAGAGAACCAACAGTACAGGCTACACTACCAAAGTACCAAAGAGTAAAGCGAAAGAATAATCTGTGACTGGGTCAAGTTATTCCTTGACCCAGTCACAGAACTGGGTCATGGAATAACAACGCAACCAGGGTAACTGGAAAAACACTTGGTAAGTTGACAAAACAAACAATACTTCACAACCCCGAAGCCCCACCCCAGGAAGTATATACCAACCCCAATCACACCAACTAAACACAGGTGCACATCAGTACTCCGGGGAAGGGGGGCGTGGTCAATGCGACGAAGAAGCCCAGAACGAGGACGCGACACCAGAGACCTGACTTTCTGATAGGATGACCTTGACACAGGGTCATGTATGTCCTGTAGGATATGTGCAGAAACAGATGTGATGTTCGATTGGACAGGACCACAAGTTAAAAGAAACAGATAGTGAAGTTATTTTTTATGAGCGTTTAAGAGCTATCCAATAAAAATATTTCTGTGAAATTTAGTTTTAAATTTAGTGGGTTAAAGAACAGTGTCAGGATCAGGACAACACAGGGGAAAAGAACCCTGGACAGGATTGAATATTCACAGTGTCAACCCACCTGTGTAGATCCTGTGTAGAACCTGTGTAGAGCCTGTGTAGAACCTGTGTAGAACCTGTGTAGAGCCTGTGTAGAACCTGTGTAGAACCTGTGTAGAGCCTGTGTAGAGCCCACCATCTTGCCCAGCTGAACAATCCATACTGTAATCAAATGAGCCTTGTGAAATCATTCAGTTGGCCTTACAACCATCCTACCCAAACAGGTTGACATTCCAGACATATTCAATTTCAAACCATCCTTACAAAACAAGGCTTTATTATCATGTTTAAAAAATAGATCACCACCTTACGGTGTCTGACTGGGTAGGTCCTTGAGAAATAGTACCTCAGGTTCCACACTGTGCACTTGCATAAGGACTGCGGTGAGATATCAAGGCACAGTCTTTGATATCACAAGGGTGGATTGCCGTTTATCATTTATCCATGTGATTTCCTGTGCTGACACGTGTGCAGGAAATGACAGAGTATCCATTCTAGCGCCAACAGATACTCCTTTATGTATATGAGGCCCCTCTTTGGGCTGACACGGTCATAGAGCCACGTGTGGCATCCCATTAGGGGATGCAAAGAGGGCCAAGAGATAAACTCACACTGGATCCTCACTGAATGGAACTCCTTCACCCCCCCCCCCCCAAAATAGGTTGTGGATTTAATGAGCAGCCCCCTAAAAAAAAACACAAGTGCCAAGAGCTCCAGCTGCCCCTGTGCCTCAGACGGTCCAAATTAGCTGAATTGCTGGCAGCGGACAAGTGCTTTACTAAGCAGGGAAGGACTTGACATGGAAGGACAGCCAGCTGAGAGATGCAGTAAACACGTAACGCTAGCTCCATTCTCCTAACGTCCACAGTTGTAGATGGTAAACACCGTGATGCGGACCTGTCTTATTGTTCAGCGAGTGCTCTGTACACGCATACAATTTGAGCCGGAGATCTCCAAGAATTGGACCCTAAGTGAATCTGGCAACGCTATCTACACTCAAGACAAATTTATCTCAGAGCCAGTTGGCCGTCTAAGAAAAGATGTTTTATTTCCCTCCAGAAAAATCACTTGAACATGCTCTGGCGTCGATGGCAGCCCTGTGTCAGGCAGCCCAAACTGGGGTGGTTCACCTTGAGGACTCCGATAGATAGGCTCCTCTGGAGCTAACCGATATGGACCTGGGCCCAATTTCCTTTTGGCTAATTAGCTTGGCCACCACATCAGTGCCAGTCCTTATCAGCCGCGAGGCCTTGTGTTCTCTCTTTCTCCACACCAGATACACTGTAAAACAGCACGGCCCCGAGCCCAGTCTCCATGCTGACAGCTACTGTATCTCTCTGTGTGTATTTATAGACTTCACCGCGGCGTGTGCTGTCTCATGGCCGGTCTGGAAACTGGTCCACGTCAAGGTGAGACTTGCCAAAAGCTTCACATGAACAAAAATAGTGGGTCCTGATTGCTTCAGTAAGCTGTCACACTACCTTATTCTTAGGGGTGAGAAATCAGTGTGATGGTGACTCCAATGCAAATGAGTAAACGTAAGGCAAAAATATACTTAAAGCATGATTATTCCAAAGACTTTCCAAAGGTGAAAAGTTATTACTAGTGTAGGTGTGGATAGGGAAATAGGTATCTAAATTCCCATCCGGTGAGGCTGTTAGCACTGTCCAGATATTACTTCCTAAACGGTTGAACCAATACACGGTGCAGTATGCTAACACATCAAAGAAAAAGCAGAACAATTAACCTTATAGTAACTGTTAGATTCTAATTTTAAGTATACAATCCCAAAAAAATTCAACAAATATATTCCACTGTCTCATTAATTATGGCGATCACTGAAACAGTACAAACAGAATTCACACTCACGTGTCCTTCTGCAGTATATTATACAGCATGAACAAATCCAGTGGAAATCAATGGCAACATCTCTCTTTTCATTCCTTTCACAAGGACACAAGAACACCCATCCTGCTTCCACAGATGTGCATTGATTTCTGAGGTAACTTGTTTAAGATCTGGGAAAGATAGAAAAAATGGTGGATGAAAACTTATGTGGATGTGTGTTTCTTTAGATCTAGTCAGTGTATTTTTCTTTGGTTCTGACAGATACTGAATTTATATTGGACCTGACAATCCCAAAATGTTAAGATCTTAAAATGTTTTTAAGACTTGACAGGGAGAGAAAACTTAGCAAAAAATACTTGAGTCCTCTCAAGTCTCCATTGACGTGCATTAGATTTGTGTGTGTGTGTGTGTGTTTGTGTATGCGCGCATGTGTGTTTGCGTCAGTTGTATTTTCCCTAGTGGGTGTTCAGATAAATGGTGTCGTAACAACTTATGGAACAAAGAAAACCTGTATGTGTAAAAGAAATGGGTAAACAGATATTTGCTTGCCAGAAAGCAATTTGACAAAGAACGCAGTGCTAAATAGCAGCTTTCGATTATTGGCTTTTACAAAAAAAATTATTACATTCAGTACATTCCAGTCTACAGTAATATAGGCTAAGGATATATTATTTAACATGTATATATATTTATATATCTGTAGATATATATATATATATATATCCATATACAGATGGAAAAAGTATTTGATCCCCTGCTGATTTTGTACATCTGCCCACTAAAAAGAAATTATCAATCTATAATCTTAAAGGTTGTTTTATTTGAACAGTGAGAGACAGAATAACAACAAAACAATCCAGAAAAATCCATGTAAAAGATATTATATTTACATTTATTTTCATTGTAATGAGGGAAATAAGTATTCGACCCCTGTCCAAACCTTCACGTAGTATTTGGTGGCAAAACCCTTGTTGGCAATCACAGAGGTCAGAGGTTGCTTGTAGTTGGCCACCAGGTTTGCACACATCTCAGGAGCAATTTTGTCCCACTCCACTTTGCAGATCTTCTTTCGAGGCTGACGTTTGGCAACTCGAACTTTCGGCTCGCTCCACAGATTTCTATGGGATTAAGGTCTGGGGACTGGCTAGGCCACTGCAGGACCTTAATGTGCTTCTTCTTGAGCCACTCCTTTGTTGCCTTGGCCGTGTGTTTTGGGTCATTGTCATGCTAGAATACCCATCCACGACCCATTTTCAATGCCCTGGCAGAGGAAACTAGGTTATCACCAAAGATTCTACAGTACATGACCCCGTTTATCGTCCCTTTGATGCGGTGAAGTTGTCCTGTCCCCTTAGCAGAAAACCACCCGCAAAACATAATGTTTCCACCTTCATGTTTGATGGTGGGGATGGTGTTCTTGGAGTCATAGGCAGCATTACTCCTCCAAACACGGCGAGTTGAGTTGATGCCAAAGAGCTCGATTTTGGCCTCTTCTGACCACAACAATTTCCCCCAGTTCACTGGCAAACTTCAGATGGGGCTGTACGTGTGCTTTATTGAGCATGGGGACCTTGAGGGCGCTGCAGGATTTCAACCCTTCACGGCGTAGTGTGTTACCCAATGTTTTTTTGGTGACTTTGGTCCCAGCTGCCTTGAGATCATTGACAAGATCCTCTTATGTCGTTCTGGGTTGATTCCTTAACGTTCTCATGATCATTGTGCTCCTCATCTCAGCACATTACCTGTATTAAAGACATCTGGGAGCCAGAAATCTTTCTGATTGAGATGGGATCAAATACCAATTTCCCTTATTAAAATCTAAATCAATAATATTTTTGACATGCGTTTTTCTGGAATTTTTTGTTGTTATTCTCTCACTGTTCAAATAAACCTACTATTAAAATTATAGACTGATAATTTCTTTGTCAGTTGGTAAACATACAAAATCAGCAGGGGATAAAAAATGTTTTTCCCTCACTGTATATGTGTGCGTGTGTGGTAAATATACTGTATATATACAGCTACAGAAAAGTACAACAGACCACTGCATCTTCTCCTTTCCAAAGAAGTTGAAAAGGAAGGTTTTGAGTAAGTACCGGAAGCGTTCAATTTGCAGCAGTCTCTTAATTTGAACCCTTCTGTTCCTCACTCAAGACCTTCCTTTTAGACTTTTTTGGAAAGTAAAGAAAAAGTTGCTCTGGTCTCTTTTAAGAAATAATCCGGAGCTGTATATATATATATATATATATATATATATGTGTGTGTATGTATATGTGTATTTGCCTTAGGAATTTTCTCAAGGCTGGAGTTTTTTATCATACAACTGTGTGCATTGCATTCAGCATTTCTATTCCTTCATAACCCATTCAGGTGTACACAGACAGAATAGATGTATACCTTTTTCAAGCCCATTTTGTGGGTAAATTGTCAATCTAAAAAAGTCCCAGTCAACTGCTGCGTCATATGCATAATGCACTCCACCTCCTCATGAGACTGAGAGAAAGAAATGAAAGAAAAAGAAAAAATGGAGGAAAGGCACTGACAAACCAAGGCGTTCTAATGTCTCCTGTAATGTGTTTTTTTGCCAACATCTAGCTCCAGGGGGTCTCATGGACACATACTGTATGTAGGTAATGGCATACAAAGAGCATGCTTATAACTGTAAAATGGCTTCCATGACCATTAAACTTTGATATAGTGGATAAGTAATGCATTTAAGAGGTTTTCAGGTCTCCCTGTCCGAGACCATCACCTATTTAATTTCAAAGGTACATTTATTTTCCCTGATGTATTGCATCATGTGCTGAGTGTTTCCACTCTTTACCTTCAGATGTGAATGGAGCACTCGCCACAGATAAGAATTGTTATGGCACAGCAAAATGATTCATGTACTTTTGTCATTTTCCACTGTATTTTACCTTTCTATTTACTTCATTTTGTATTTATAGCTATATGTTGACTGTATGTGTTTAATATAGCTTTTGTAGCTGATTATTCTATTTACTGTATTTTTTATTGTATTTGTAGCTGTCCATTATCTTTGAGTAGATCTTCTCTTGCTTTTAAATGTCAGATTCTGGTTTGATTAAAGTTTAGCATTTAGAAACCACTGACAACATCTGCTAAATGTGTTTATCAAAATAAATACAATTAAAGCTTTGAAACATTCTTTACTGTTGTCCACCAATGAAACAAAGGATGACTGTTTTCACTCTTTCTGTGCAAACGTGACTGGAGTTCTCTACCAAGCCGCAGCTAGGCGTTATTATGGCAAAGCAATCGATAGCGCTGTGACTGCAGCCCAGCTCAGTGTCTTTAAAGAAAATCTAAATTAGACTCCCGGGTGAAACATGTGCTTGGATTGTGAACGATTGGCTCCTACTTCCCACAGCAGCCCAGCAGTGTGAGCCAATTTGCCCCCCCCCCCCACCACAACGAAAAAAGAGAGAAATGGGAAAAGCTGAAGACTTTGAGTATTGCTTCAAAGGAGCTCCCACTATAACACTCATGCGGGGGATGTCGGTGGCCTATTTGCGAGCAGTGAGGAAAGGGCGGTGGTCCTTCCTCCACCTTATCACCGGGTTAGCACATTACATTCCTCCTGTCATCTCGGAGCGGCGCTCCGTGGGGAGATAGGCTGGGAGACTATGTGCATTGGAGTGCAGTGGGCGACTGGGGATCAGGTCCGCTGAGGAGCGTCCGCGGGCCGGCTGGCGGTTTGCACGTCTGCTCTGAGCTATTCCAAGCACTTATTGACTGAGCGCCACTTTCTGGGCCATGCCGCTCACATCCAAGGACTCCCTTAAGGTGACGATAGGTGGTACATTAACACACGGGGACATTCTGTCATGCTTTTTATTTTGCAGCACAAACGATAATTAATGGGTTAAAATGCAGTGTACAGGAGGTCGATTTAGTCAACAGGTGACTCTACAAGCGTAAATGCCTTAATAAAGCATCAAAAGCACGTTTTAATGTGTGCTTTTAAATTTGACTGGTTGTTTGAGAAGCACTGATCGATTATCGTGTAATCAAGGATACAGAACGAAAGGCAATACAGGTGTGTTATGAAACCAGTAAGTAGCTTTTTTCATTTGACTGAACTGGTTATGTCTAGGCATCTTAGGCGCCAGTCTGCAACTAAACGTGCATCTACACCATTTGTGAAATTAGTGGAGAACTCGGGTGTATTCAAATCCACTAAACATTTATATATAAAATACACATCGCGAAAAATTCAAGGTAACTTCATTGTTTTGTTTGGCTGAATTAATACCCCTATTCTTCTGAGTGCATGTACCTGAGATACAACAATCACAACGTTGTCCAAGGGCAGCTCTGTATTCACTTCCAAATCCAAGGCCAGCTCTGTATTGACTCACTAATCCAAGGGCAGCTCTGTATTCACTTCCAAATCCAAGGCCAGCTCTGTATTGACTCACTAATCAAAGGACAGCTCTGTATTCACTTCCAAATCCAAGGCCAGCTCTGTATTGACTCACTAATCCAAGGACAGCTCTGTATTCACTTCCAAATCCAAGGCCAGCTCTGTATTGACTCCCAAATCCAAGGCCAGCTCTGTATAGACTCACTAATCCAAGGACAGCTCTGTATTGAATCCCAAATCCAAGGACAGCTCTGTATAGTCTCACTAATCCAAGGACAGCTCTGTATTGACTCCCAAATCCAAGGACAGCTCTGTATTGACTCACTCCTCCCTCCTCCAAGGCCAACTCTGCATTGACTCACAAATCCAAGGACAGCTCAGCATTGATTCCTAGCTGCAAGGCCAGATCAAAACCAGCATTGTATTTTGTCTCTCATCCAAAACCAGCTCTGTATTGACTCACTCATCCAAGGACAGCTCTATATTGACTCACTCCTCCCTCCTCCAAGGCCAACTCTGCATTGACTCACTAATCCAAGCACAGCTCAGCATTGATTCCTAGCTGCAAGGCCAGATCAAAACCAGCATTGTATTTTGTCACTCATCCAAAACCAGCTCTGTATTGACTCACTCATCCAAGGATAGCTCTATATTGACTCACACCTCCCTCCTCCAAGGCCAACTCTGCATTGACTCACTAATCCAAGGACAGCTCAGCATTGATTCCTAGCTGCAAGGCCAGATCTGCATTGACTTCTTGATCCAATACCAATTCTGAAATGACTCCTTGGTACAAGGCCAGCACTGTATTGACTTAATAATCCAAGGTCGGATCTGTATTGATTCCTTAGTCCAAGGACAGCTCATCATTGATTCCTTTGTCCAAGGACAGACCTGTATTGATTCCTTAGTCGAAGGACAGGTCTGTATTGACTCCCAGATCCAAAGTCTGCACTGTATTGATTTCCAGATCCAAGGCCAGCCGTGTATTGATTTCCAGATCCAAGGCCAGCTCTGTATTGTGTTCTGGGTGCCAGGCCAGCTCTGTATTGTGTTCTGGGTGCCAGGCCAGCTCTGTATTGTGTTCTGGGTGCCAGGCCAGCTCTGTATTGTGTTCTGGGTGCCAGGCCAGCTCTGTGTGGAGTCCTAGGTCCTGGATCAGTGCTGTATTTAAAGCTTTGTCCAAGACCAGCTGTGCTCAGTTTTTAGGTACTGAATTATCAGGTCACGATGTTGAGTCGCAAATATATAAGGAAACAAAAGAAAACAACCCCCCCCCCAGTCCAGAAACCTCAGATCCTAAGAAAAAGAGAAAACTGAAAAGGGATTGTGGAGAGATCAGGCCCGTTAAACCAAGACTATATCAAAACTATGTCATGGGCACCCAGGACAAGGCATTTGCAAGGACATTTTCCTTTCCCTAAAAATGTTAACAGATCACTCAAATGAGGAGCAGCCAGAAATGGGGTTGAACAAAATAGAGTTGTTACAGTTTCAAACACAGCTTGACAGCTGGCTGAACAAATATACTTTACCGGAGCCTTAATCACATCAGTCAGGAATGCCACCACTGAAGCGATGCTCTTACAGAAGCCACGATAACAACCAACCATACCAAGAAAGCACAGAAGCTCCTTAGTAACAAGAGATGGATACCGCTAAACAGTTTCAACCATCGCCTGTGCTAGCCAACCATACCCTGAACTTTGCCTAGAAACTTGACACATAAGGGATGTCACAGTACATATGTTTATTTACATATAGCGCTTTTCATTATAGAAAATAATCACAAAGCACTTGAAAAAGCAAAATTAAAGACTACGATAGATTAGGTCTTGACTAGAATCCTCGGACAGAGACGAAGGCCCACAGTAACCAGAACGACCATCCAGAGGACCATGGCCCGAGCAGAGTGAGGACAAATGTGTTCAACGAGGGAAACGAGTAGGTCCTCTGGAGGTAGGCAGGCAGCGCAGTCCACCCACCAGGACCTGGCCGTCTCTGCCATCAAACCGCGACCTCCCCAAAGCTTTCGTCCTGCCCTCCGCTCACACACTGTCTTCCTCGATGACCGGCTCCACTCTGAAGTGTTGCAGAAGTCGCTCCCCAAGCTCATCACCAACCACACCTTTCAGTTCTCCCAAAATAACAAAGAAACACTCCGGAGTTCTGTTAGCAATCT
Organism: Esox niger; assembly: GCA_016801105.1. Classification (NCBI taxonomy): domain Eukaryota; kingdom Metazoa; phylum Chordata; class Actinopteri; order Esociformes; family Esocidae; genus Esox; species Esox niger. The sequence continues at coordinate 16,057 of JACXGJ010003853.1, read as the reverse complement.
CTATGTATGTTTTGATAAAAATGAAACCCAATGTCCCAACCAGGGGGGTTGGGACATTGGGGGGGTCAATTACGCTTATTATAGCCTACTAGCGAACAGGTGTGTCATTTTTTATATATTATTTTCGTAAAATGTGGGGGTGAAAGTCTTGTTTAAGATTTTTGAATAAATACATACATTCATGGAATACCCTTGACCAACCAAAATATTTATTACACATGCCTTATAGACATACTAGTCCCCAAATCTACTCATAATTACTTCAAATGGGTCTGAATGATAACATTTGGGCTAATTTGTACTGGAGAGGGTCTACTTCTTATAGGTTGATGCATGCAGTTATCCTGGTTCTCAGTCCCAGTATTAGAACATCCATCAGCTTAGTCTCTCTCTCAAGCTTTCGCTTTCTCCCCCTCTTTCATTCTATCCAATTTCCCTTGTACAGATTGTCCGGTATGCAAATCACTATGGAAGGACCCTGTCAGTTGTTCGTCAAAACTGGAGGCTGAGAAATGTCCAGTACCACATTCAGACAAGAATGCAGGCAGGCAGATCCAGTACTGAATCAGGAAAGTATTAGGCAACAATAAATGACTAATTAATGAATCAGTAAGTCACACCAGGGGTCAATATCAAGGCACTAATAGATTAAACGCTTGAACAATTTTCTTGTACAACGAAAACTGAAGGTGTCCATGAAACATTTATCTATTTAGACGTAGTTCATTTAAAGTATGTCTTCATTCATTTTGAAGAAACCACTAATGGACTTTTGGATGTGTCAACAATCTGTTGTTGTTTATGCTTTTTAGCGTTCAAAGATTTTTATTTTTAACACATTATTCAAAATGGAATATGTTGAATAATCACAGGTCCCAATATTACAATGAAGAGGTTAAGGGAATTGTTCTCTGATGTATCTTGTCTTATATTAATATTTCCTTTATGTCTACTTGCAAGATCTCCAACCAGTTTTATTTCACTATCACTGTCTTAATTAATCAGTCATGTGTATCAAATTAGCAGCTTATCACAGTATCATACCCTTAAGTTATTTGCCTTATAGAAGTGTGCAATGGAACCTGTGAAATCTAAACACAAGAGAACAGTTATACTCATGCATTTATGTTGGGAAATCATGCGTACTAAATGTGAACAAAAAACCAGTAGACCATGTATTGTAAATGATGCTAACCATGCTCTAGATTTTGGACTTGGGAAAATGTTTAGTGTAAAAGCAAACATTCAGTATGAAAATAAGATGACAGTAGGAGCACAGGAGATGATGATTGCAGGTAACCTATAATGTGACTTTTTTATGTTGCTGATAAAAAGGTTGCCAAGTTACCCTAGGTGGATAGTACATGGCGGCTTAGAACTGTAGAGACTGGAGTAACACAAATAATGTTTTAAGTCCCATAATCATGATTTGGTTGTCTTTAAAACTAGGAAATAAAGTAGCTAGTAAGCTTGTTCAATGGTTGGTAGCTTAAACGTAGATAACTTTTTGTTAAAACTGACCAGCTTTCAACAGAATCCAAATATTCATCCAGAAACAGCTGCACTGACACAACCTAAATTGTAAGCCATTTCTTACCTCTTTTTTACATCTCCAGATTAAACTGTGAAAACCTATGTGCTACAGAACAGTACAATGGGTAAAAGGCGCTCCAAAATGGTGTAATTACAGCTGGACACAGAAATAACTAGTAACAACATCGGTATTACTAAAATAGCAGTTAGCAACTAAATCAATGTCTATTCAGCTAATAGTTGAAGTTGGCTTTGTGTTCACCTGTATATTAGCATACCTGTCTGAAAACAAACACATTTCCAAAATAACCATATGTCTCCCAAATACATTGGCACATCCGTTGATAAGCTGGCCAGATAAAATATTCCCTTATTAACGTACAGAAATAACATAAATCAAAACATATCAAAACAGGACAGTAAAAGTAGCAAGATACAATGCTAGCTGAAAGGAGCCAATTTGCTTCAAATCAGCTTCTTGTTGCTATGGTCATTTGACCGTTCAGAATAAAAGCAACTACTTTCTTCCCCTTGATGCAAACACAATTTTTCTGTGAGGTTGTTAGTAAACCTGTTTGATATTTGCAGTAACAGTTATTACATATCCAGAACAGGAAATGTGTACTTAGTTCTAGTACATATTCACTTAGTGCTATATATGAATGCTGTCATTCTGGATTACACCGTCCATTAATTGTAGATGTAACCAGAATGGGGGAAATAACTTTTCTTATGTACCACACACTTTTCAAATGTTTGGGTACCATGGCCCGCACAGTGCTTTCAAAATGCTACAGGAAAAAAGGCATCATTTTGGAAGTGGCATTCACAAAATGTTGCCATTGTATTGCGCTCCGATTGCAATCTTTCTTTTTGTAACTTGACCAAAAATACTAGGGTTGAAACCATCTTGATATAATCATTTAAATAGGCTAGGAAATGGAAGAGGTAACTGCAACAAAGCACAGCCTCACTTTGTTCCACATACCGTCTGAACCAGGACCAGTTAATTCCATCGCTCAAAGCTATGAGTGTACTGGATGTTTGAGCAACACAATAGAGACAGACATCTCTACGGCAGCGGCTGGGAGAGGCGGAGTGCCCGCTGCTAGGCTGTGTGCTGCGTGCTGGGCTTCAAAGGGACTGTGGAAAGCGAGATGAAATTCAACAGGCTCCATGTGGTGAAAAAATAAAGATGCAAGGATTATTGACGGCATCAAAATGTGTAATGCCAAATATAATGTAATGTGTTAATTGCTAATTTAGCTGTTACCTGCCCGTGTGACTACCGTGTTGCTACTACAGTTATTGAGGTGTTGGTTACATAGTATCAATGGCAACTTATTAAAGTGTTTCCATGGTGGCACATCTGACAAATCTCTGGAATTATCTTTCATGAATTTAGATGGTGCAACGTGTTGGGCTTCAAAGGGTCTGTGGAAATTGAAATGAAATTCAACAGGTATCATGTGGTGAACAAAATAGACATGCAAGGATTAACAACATAAAAATGTGTAATGCCAAATAATGTAATGGGTTAACTGCAAATTAAGCTGTCACCTGCCTGTGTAACTACTGTGTTGCTACTACAGTACTTACTGTGTTAGTAACAGTAGTGATAATGGGAACTTAATTGTTTCCATGTTGGCACATCGGACAAATCTCAAGTTTTATCTTTTATGAATTAAGATGGTTTTAATATATAGCAATTTTCCATTCTCGAGTTGAAGTTGAACTTGTTGAAAGCAGACAATTGCCACTGAGGAAAAAAACATTTTAGCCGCAGAACTGAAGGCTGCATCCAAAACAGAACCAGTCTACACCTGTCCTGTCTATCGTGTGAGTAATATCCCAGTAATTTCTAATGCCTTCGGGTCCACCCTCCATGTGAAGGCTATTGTAATGCCCTGTGTGGTACAATCTTTCATATGTGTAATAGTTTGTTTCCTTGTATTGCCTTGTTTATCATTTCTGTCAACTATAGTTTCATCTAATCCAAAGATTGGTAATGTCATTTTTTTTTACTTGATCTTTTTGCACACAGGCTTATAGACGTCCAAAAAGCTGTACTTTTATGGAGGAAGTGTGTCTCAAAACGGAAGATAAAACCACTCAGTAAATGGAACCACACGGTAAAATGGGCGTTGAGCTTGGGTAATACCCGTCCACCATTCCCACATGGCGGACGTGTCAACATGCACACTGTCCCTTTTTCTCCAACGGTGCAATTGGGGGGTCATGTTCAAATGCAGTATACCGTGCATACATACCAAAGAGCCAATTCACAATTCGATAGTATTGTTGCCAGACTTGGGTGGGTTTTAATAAAAAATACTAAAGTATACAAGGTAAATATCTAAACGTCCGGCCTTCTCCTTCCAAGTTAGTGGCCCTGAATCTGTAACGGGTGTGAAATGGGAGGTCAAACGATCTTCCCAGGACGCAATAATAAACATTACTTGATTGATATGTTTGCTAATTAGCTAGCTCTAACAATGACAAAAAAAATACTACTTGGCATGTTTCGTAATGTCCTTACATACTGGCAACATACTGGCTACAAAAATCTGTCTGTCTTCTCAGCCATAACTCCTTTTGACCAGATGTGCACATTGTGCCAGCTGGCGGGAGAAGCAAGCAGTTAATTTGTAAAAAAAAAATAGCTAGCTTTTGGTGAAAAATATTCAATTATACAGTTTGTGTGCTGCACTGGTTAGCAGAATCCCTAATCCGTTTTGCCATTTGGTACTAGTTCACCAACATTGTGAACTACCAGCTACCACGCTTACCTTCAAGCAATTTATAACATGAATGAATGATTGAATTTATAGAATGTTGGACAGTTTGCCGCAGGCTTTGAATGTCATCATTTTAGGGGCAAGGTCATTTGGCCTTCTGTGTCACAAAAATGTTAAGGGCACAAATGCCTCATGACAGGGAATAAAGGCCGCATGACAGGGCATAAAGGACACATGACAGGGCATAAAGGCCACATGACAGGGCATGAAGGCCACATGACAGGGCATAAAGGACACATGACAGGGCATAAAGGCCATATGACAGGGCATAAAGAACACATGACAGGGCATAAAGGCCACATGACAGGGCATAAAGGACACATGACAGGGCATAAAGGACACATGACAGGGCATAAAGGCCACATGACAGGGCATAAAGGCCATTGAGTGAAATATGAAGATTTGGACCTTAGAAATAAACAACTTGAATTGCTGATAAGAAAAAAAACATGCATAACATAAAAAATAGTATTATTCACTTTCTAATGTTAAGAAAATGTATCTGCATAAGACTCAATGTTGATTTTTTTGTTGGTTTGATTAAAGACTTGATTTGAAGACCATTAACAAAACAATGTTACAAAACTACCATTTTGGTCTGGATGTGGAAAATGTTGTTAATTTGAGCAAAATCCATTAGAACAGTCACTCAATACAGTCATGCCATTCCAGTTTTGGAAGTGAGTAGCATGACATGGGGCACAGATTGACACTTAGGACACGGTATACCGTTTGTGATGACACTTTTTGGCTCAAAGCACCAGATTTACACCCTGTGGCAAAAGGTCATAGACCAAATAGTTTATCTTTCTTTCCACCATGGTCCAAGGACCAGATGTTGAAAACCACTTCCAAAGCTAGTTTCAGCAGATCAGAAGACTGCAGCCAAGGCTGAATTGATCCAAACCAGCCCTGTTTGTCTGCAGAGTTTATAAAAAAAATACTTTGTGAGAAAAGAACAAACATTATAAGTGCCTTATTTGCATAGATACACTGGATCTATTTGCATACATTAATAAATGTATAAAACGTAGCAGAACAGGGTAGCAACCACCAAAAATCTACTCTTTTAGCCCACAAGCATCTACCTATGCTGTTTACACTGCCTCATTAGATACTGTTGTTGTCATGTACCTCTGCATAATTCAACATGCATATCAAAAAAAGGATACCCAGCGATTAAAAAATTAACAAGCTTTGCTCTAGATTACACCTCATCTCATCATACTTTATTTGCACAATCTTACATGTTATCACTATTATCCTAGCGTTGATTTTCAGAAGACTGGCGCATCTAAATTGTGAAAACCGAAATATACCGGAACAACAGGCTGTTATTAGGACAGAATGAGTTTGGGGGAGACGTTTTAATCTCCAGAGTATGACTTGGCATGGGTGACAGGGCTTTAGTGGGTATATAGATTATTCTATGGCCAGAATCCTCGCTAGCTATTCCTCATTCCACACTGTGAAATGTGCTCCTTCCATGTTAGCAGCTGGCTTCCGTGTCTCGCTGTACAATTCCCTTTCTCATTCTGCTAATGTTGACCTAAGCCATATTTAACTTACACGGACAGAAGTCATTGTTAGAAAGCCCAGCTAGTTTAAACGTATGTATATTATTGCTGTAATTCTTGCTACGTAGATGTTGTGTGCCATGTCACAAGAATTTCAGTGTGCAGGCTGACGCTGTGTTATTCGGGACATTTGATAAATAAACTTTTACTGGATTTCCTTTTTTGTAGGTATCGATGTTGACTTCTCACTGCTTGTGGATCTTGAGTAAATTTAATTCTACCTGCTCTGCAATTGGGACACTACCTCTGCCTCTCCCGGGTCGTGCTGTGGGAGAATCAATGGAGCGACTTTGCCAACGAGACATACAAGTCTTGTTTCTTTTTGCAAGAAACCTTTTATTGAAGTGGATCGTGCCCCACGTTCACTTAGAAGAGGACTGAAGGCGAATGCAATTCCATCTAGTTACCCACTTCAACCCGTGAAGACAAGACAGATTGAAAGCAATACTTCAGTTTGCTATGTTATAATATGCAAATTGCACATTTGCCTTCGGATATTTTGGGAAAGGGTTGGGGATTAACGTGTTCACCAAATATATTACACCGGAGATATTACAATCTGGACACCCATTATTCAACATGGCGGTTGAATCGATTCAACGTCCAAGCTCTCCGTGCACACTACATAGTCAAAGTTCTTCTAATACGATTTCATCCATGTCCTGGTCTGACAGGGACTCTAGCATTGCAACCTCTTTGGCAATTTATCTGATTTTATCTCTAAAGATAGTAATATCTTTGGCAGTTTCAATTTCATCAGCAGTAGAAAGCATTCTCCTCACCAAGTCATCCAGTGCAGCCAGGTGTAGCAATGTTAATGCCTAAGTGCCACAGAATAAAGTTGAAGAACTATTTAAAAAACAATATTCAGTATAGCCCACCCTTCCAATTTTGATGGCTAAAAGTGACAGACTCAATGACAGATGCAATATTGACATATTTCACAGTGACTGCAACCATAAAATAAAAAAATTGTGAAATAACTTGTTAAATGTAGAAATACACCATCATTTATCATTCAAATTATATATTTGCCTTTATATTTAATTATTTCACTGTGTATATAGTTATTTAATAAAGGCCATTAGATTCCTGCATACATTCTGTGTCAGAGTTTTTCTATGCCTGTAATGTATGAATGTAAATTATTACCATAATCCTGTATGGGGGAAAAAGTATGTAGGTTTGCTCTGAAAATGTATCACTGAACTGGGTGAAAAAAACTGTGAAAGTCACCTTTCCAACATTTCCATGTTTGACATGGCATGGTATTTAGGGCATAGCATTGCCAGCAGGCCAGTATTGCACGGTATGAAAACATTATTAATTGTGGCACTCAAATGTTATTGATGCATCCTAGACCTTTTAAGACATGATGTCACTTTGAAGGAGAGTAGTGTGTGTGTGTTTGTTTCACAGAGTTGTAACCCACAGATTCAACCAAATACAGTAATACAGAAATAACAATGATTTACTCTGAGTTACTGGAGGACATTTTAGAGCGGTGTCTCATTGTAATACATTATTCCAGAGGCTTTCTCGATACTGAGGACTATACAGAACAATGAATTGTTCATGTTGTGCTGCAATCCACACTATATACACTGCAAGCAACGTTGTGCGTTTGATTCCCACGGGGGACCAATACGAGGTAAAAATGACATGAACATGTTTGCACTTACTACTGCATGGAAATGGAAAAAATGGAAATGTAATATTCTGGCTAATTGTGTAGTCTAAGGATGGCCTGACTACAATACTGTAAGGCAGGGGTCTCCAAACTATTCCACGGAGGGCCGTGTGTCTGCAGGTTTTCTCTCTCTCCTTGTACTTGATTGACTAATTAGGTTACTGATTGGTTAATAACTACCTTCACCTGGTTGTTTAGGTGTGAACTGGGAAACAATTTATAGGAAAAACCCAAAACCCGCAGACACACGGCCCTCCGTGAAATAGTTTGGAGACCCCTGCTGTAAGGTTTACTTCCTGTATTACATACTAAATGCATGTGGTAGTACAACTGCAACACCTTGAATGCGTTTTACGCACACGACCTGGATTCACATTTCAACCCGTTTGGCACATCAAGTTGATGTTCCATTGAGGTTCTTCCCATCAAACGATGTTAAATAAGGACCTTGGCCATGGGGGCAGATGGCGTGTTGTTGATTCAACATGAATATTTTTAGAAGATTTTAAGCCTTGGCACACATCCTCTCTTCCTCCATATGAATCCATTATTGAAAATGTACCATCCCTAAAATAATTAATTGTTGCCTCTTTGATAACATCAGTCAGCCTGACTCCCTATTAATAATCCCCCCATCCTCTTCAAGTCTTCCCTCCTAATTGCGTATCTGGTGTAGGAGTCCGGCGCCACAGAAAATGTAGTCCACCCACCCAAGGTTATCTGAGGTAGACAAGTGGGAGGCTGGAAGAAAAGCCGAGTAAATAGCATTTTGTGCTAGCTGCGCTAAGACATTGCAAAGTGTTTGCTCTTTTTATGCTGCTCTTCAGTTTCATATGTTTATTCATGTATTTTTTTATTTAAATAAAAGGCTCATGCTTGCACTTTCCCCTTAACAGTAATGTGGAAGTGAAAATTTGAGGTCTGATATATTTGAAAAGGATGAAAGGAATATCCTCTTATATTGAAACATTTCTATCAGCAGACTACTAGAGGTTTGTCATGAAGTCACGTTTCTTCTCGTGATATGATAGTATTGATTTAACAGACAAGAGACACTGTCCTCGAGGCTAGACTGTGGTGGACATCCTGTCACTGTGAAAAAGCATCTCAGATCACTTTGCCATCTGGGAGACATTAAAATTACATATTTTCTGTTCTTGTAACTGTCCTCTCCATAACCTTAACCTTTCTCTTGGAGCTGCTGGAGAAGATGGGTAGTCCTTAATGTTTCCTAGCTTAAGAATTCCAGCAGCGGAATCAAACAGTTGGAAATTATCATTCCAACTAATAGGATTCAGAATTAGAATTAATTTTCAAATACACATAACATATGTTAAATATTGGCTTTGAATACAACTTTTCCCATATCTTTCTCTAAAGACAGAAGATCCCAAAGCTTTGAGGTTTCACTAGTAAAACTTGAGCACAACATAATTGTGAAATAGAGGTAAAAGAGAAATAAGCAAAGAACATGCTGCACATAAACCCAGAAGTTTCTGGATTGTTTTCTATAAAAATTAGGTCTGAAAATAGTTTGATCCAAAGTCACGATTTCCAGCCATAATTACATTAGTGGGGAGTTTTAAGTCCACTGTGTGGTTTTTATTTAAAGACGCATATGCTTATAAGCTTATAGGGAGTTAGGTTTATAGCTGTTAAAATGTGTTAACATTTTGTGGGTTTATCCCTGTTTCAATAAATCCAATATTAGCTGCAACCTCTGGGTCAGATAGTAAATAGTCATCTGAAACACAATGCGGAAGCACAATGTAAAAATGTGATTTCAAAAGTGACAGTGTTCTTTAAATGCTCAGCCACATCCAATTTCCCACATCCATTTTCCCAGCCAATATGAAAGGCCTCTATAACCACACGGTCCTAAAACAAATATGTAGATAACATGAATAGGACGTGGTCAGAGTCCCTTGAATGTGGAATTAGCTTCGCTCGGGTCTGAGAGGAATTCGGGAATCCCCACTTGCCTACATTGTGAGCAATATCTTTCCATTAGCATGAAATTACAATGGCAGAGTGTAGTCCCAGCCTAAGGGATTGACCGGGAACAGTCTAATTTCCCTGTGTCAGCAAATCAGATGACTCCCTGAAAGTTTAATCATGCCACCAGGGGTGGAGTCTGCATTATGAGGTACGGACGACGTGCTCGGGCTTTCCCCTGGCGCCAGATACCTTGAAGGCAACGGACACAAAGCTTTTGGACCTTAATATTATAAACACATTATGCCACTCAGACATTTCCAGAGCTGCGGTGTATACACAGCCAGGCTGCACCGATCCATTTAAGGGTCCAGTATGCTCACTTCTTAATCCCCATTATAAGACAGTAGTGTCTACTCCTGGATGGGAAGTACTGAGTGATGGCGTTGAGGCATGTTTTGAATTAGTGACGCTCACAGTAGGTGGAGGTCCTTCTCGCCGTTGTTTGTCTTAGTTTAATAGGGGTCTGGTCTAGGACAGCATTCGCGACTGGTTAATCTGTCAACTTCCCTTTTTTTTTTTTTTTTTAAACATTACACAATTATTTAAACCAAAGTATGGGGGCATGTAAATTCATTGTGTAAACAAGAACACCGAAGAAGAAGAGGTGGCATAAGAGGGTCAAATCTTTCTTAAATCCAGAATAAGCACAATGGGTTTCTATCGGTATATGCAGTCTTGCCAGGACAACAAATCCCATTGATTGGGGAGAAGCCATGAAGATCTCCTTATGATTTGCATTTACATATAATCTCACCAGTCCTTCTCAGAATGCTTGTCTGGTTCCCTGTGGAATGTAGAGGAAATCACTTGTATGTGAAGGTTTTTACTTTCAGTATCATCCATCAGGTTCAAACAGCTGAAAATGATATGTTATTTAACAGCGACAGGGATAGTTCACAGTGATAGAGATTGAGGTGCAATCTTCCTCATATCGTTGTTTCACATTAATGAAGATGTATCAAACAGTGGACAATTGTAACAACCAGGAAACCGCAAAGCATCTACACTGAATGCTTGAACTAGTCTGACATTTTGATATGACTAAAGATATTATTGAAGACCCTTTCCGATATGGTCATGCAAAAAGAAAATTGGGGAAAATTGGGGACACTGTTCAAAACTGTCCAGCATTATGCATGACAGATTCTTATCACCACACCAATTAGTTCACATAGTCCTCTGTTGGACTATGGCAACTTGGCTGAACATTCCATTTAATAGCCTAGAAGTATACTACCAGCATGAGAGATCATGAGCATGAGAATCTTAACACAACACATAGGAGTTGACTAATTCTGAACAAAGAACAAGATCAATAAGAAGTGGTGCTGGGTCCCATTACTGATGGGCCCCACACACCCTACCCACACATCCTGTCCATACCTCCTGATAGGAATTGTCTGTGACTGTCATAGACTAAGAATAGACTCATGGAACATACCATTGTGAGAAAGCATGTTATTTCCTGACAATATAGGTGTATTTTAGTTCCATACTCTTGTCTAGAACAACACATAGGAATGGTACTTTGCTATCTTGTGCTACATGAGGGACCATATAGCAAACATCAGGTATCTATTATTGAGGGGCCCCAGAGAACCCGATACACATGTGCGCGGAGCCAAGAACTCAAGAGGGGACACTGCCAGACTAGGTTGGGATGTAGAATACCGTGATTGGAAGACAACCAGATAGTGGAGAGGATGTGTTGGAGTTTTAGTCTAATATAAATATGCTGTTAAAGACATTTGAAGAAGGTGAGAACTGTGGGTCAACATTTTGGACTCATGCTAATAAAGGAGGTTTTCCCCTGACTTCTGCTTTCATGATTTTGTTCATGGATCAAAGGCAGACGGAATCCAACCAGCCTGATGATGTCATTTCCACTGGTTGCTAAACAACGGATCTGTTCTTAAGTACCGTGTACATGACGCCCTCCACATCATTAGGAACTGGCTGGAAACGTATCTGTCATTAGACTCTGTATGTGTGGACTCCTCTCAGTTAATGCAAACCAGACATCCTGGACATGTTGGTACGGTGTTACTATAACTGTCCCGACTCTTCTCTGTTCCTTTTTGGTTTCAGTGCTAGGTGACACCACTGGCACAGCTCGCACCAACCCGATCTGTTAACGTATAAATATATGCATCAACCCAGCACTCAAGTCATTTTCTTCTCACATCCAAGGTTTCTTTGAAATACCAAATATTCTTCATTACACAACCCATCCACCCCATGAAAATCATGTAACTAAAACCACTTGAAAGGTTTGAGGAGCACTTGTCTAGTGTTTGGTGTTGAATTCTTGTTTTTAAATAGAGGAATGTACCCAGATGAATAACATTTTCTCCACTGGCTTGTTTGCTTTCGACATATGCATTACGCAGCAGAATGGCAAGATATGTCCAATCTAATCATGCCCAGGACCCCAAAATGCTACCGCTTCCGGGTGTACTTGTGGAGCGACTGTGAAATGCCTCTAGATGTGTGTTTTCAGAAAGATAAAACAGAGTAGATAAGAATTTTGGCTTTGCTGATTGAAAATATAACAGATTTTGCTGGAATTCATCATCAGTAATTTGCACATTTGAATCGGACCAATCCTAATAGAGCCATTGTCAAACGTTTGTCAAAATTGTTAGGTGCACTTTAAAAAAATGTCAGTCTATCTACAGCCACTTCTTATTGCCACAGCTATCAATGGAAAGGTTCAGATATTGACAATAAAGTTCCTTCACTTAATGTGTCTAGCTGTGTATGTCCCGAATATGCTTGAGAATTTTGGCCCACAGAATACTGTCTGAGAAATTGAAATTGAAATTCTCTGCTGAGAAATTGTTAGGATGTACATGTAGCTACTCTTCCTCTGAGGTCATTCTTATTCGTTTCAAGACCTGGTGAAGAACTCTTCTGTCCCCCTCACTCCGTGCAAAGAACCTTAGCAAGGGAAGCTTCCCCTCCTTCAAGCAATGATCAAATCATACATCCCTACTCTAGTTCTTTATTTTGCCACCTCTGGTCTTATAGCCTCAACATACCTATGGGAGGGCAGCTCCTGCTCTGCCCGATCAAACCTCTTCTCTGCCCTGATACACCAATGGTGAAACATGCTTGCCCTAGATTTTACAACATTCCTGCCCATGTTCAGACAACTTCAGAAACCAAATTTTCAAAGACTAAAATGGAAAATAACTCCCAACCAATAGATCATAAAACGGTTAACTGCAGTCATTGTACTGTTTCTTAATCTTTGGCCGTTCATACCCGTAGTAGATTTGGCATACAAACTATATTAAATGAGCAGAATAAAAACACCTACCTGCAGTGAAATATTGTGGTTGACTTTTGGTGTTTAATTTCTGTATGCCTCTCACAGAAATTCCAAAGAAAGCTTAAGAAAGCTACGATACCACCACCTACTAGCTTGGAGAATTTCAATAAGCCTAAGGCCTGATAAGCTGTATGCAATGAAAGGACATTAATTTGATTCCAATGGAGTGTCCAATCTGACTAAGACAAATAATATTGACTGCCAGTGCATACATTCTGTTCAGCAAGGTCCAAAGTGCACTTGTCAGGCTGGCGATCAACAATCACACTGGCCTCTCTGAGCCTAATCTTGTTCCCAGGCTCTTCTGACAGAACATGCGCAATAGCCAGGGGATGAGGTTTATCTGAGCCATAAGATAGTTGAGTTTTTAAGTTTCCTGAACCATTCCTTCACATCCCACTGTGATTAGGTCAATATACAGCTCCGGGAAAAAATAAGAAACCACTGCACCTTTTTCTTTTCTTCCCCAAAAAGTTAAAAAGGAAAGTTTTCAGTGAGGAACAGAAACGTTTAATTTGCAGTGGTCACTTAATTTTAACCCTTCTGGTCCTCACTCAAAACCTTCCTTTTCGACTGTTTTGGAAAGAAAAGAATAAGGTGCAGTGGGCAATTCTTTTTTCCCAGAGCTGTATTTGTAGGTTTTCTGAGGCGATAATCCCCGATATTCAACTGTGGATCTCTAGAGGAAAATCTCTTGTTAACCCTGTTGCCTTAAACCTAACGCAAGCCACCACTGAGGGTTGCTCCATGTGGTCTGAAACACCATTATTCCAGTAGTGCAGGTTTTGGCTCTAATATACAGCATTGCACTCACATATCATTGTGTTCAAGTGCAAGATTGATTGGAATAGTAACATTTTGACATTCAATTTAACCCCTTCTCTTGGCGCACCAAAATCCGAGTCATGTTTTATCCAGTTTGTACAGGGGATTATAGTGTATTTTGTTAAGGTAAATTAACAGTAAACAGAACTCCCCGTCCTCTGGTGTTTTATCTGCATAACTTACAATGACAAAGCTTTATTGGTCAAGGAGCATTGCACAGGTTAGGGTTAGTGTTTTCTATCAAATCAACTTAATTTCTCAAAAAATACCACAAGAAAACAGTCTAGTCAGATGCCAAGAATAACCACTTCTCAAAATGTATGGGATATCAGAATACATTGAGAATACAGCAAAGGGTATGTAAGGCAAAAGGCTAACACATGCAACTAGAGAATACAATTAATACAGATCAGCAAAACATCAGCAAAACAATCTTTTTTAAATGCCCATATCCAAATATTGTTTGAGTTGATGATTTTCATTGTTTGGTTGAAATAAAGTGACCACAACATTGATTCAGTTATTGGTCAGTGAATATTTTCTGTCATCAAAATGTGTTTTGACCCACCTCATTGGGTTAGCAAGAGAGATAAAAGACATGCTTTAATGCAGAGCGCAAGTGTAAATTACATTTGTCTACAGAGACTATTGAATTGAATTCATTAAGAATTAATGATGGGTCTTTAATTGTATTTCCATAACATTATATTACTTCAGAATTCTCTATAGGAGTAGAGCGTGAGAGTTCTCATTTTGCCAGGGGGTTCTTAGTTTGTATTCTAGGTCCAGCAGTACAAGCTTTATCCCTACAATAGCTAAGCAAGTAGGAGTTAATTCCGTAGATTTAAATGTATTTCCGAATTCATCCCTCTCCTCAGCAACAATACCTTCATAAGCTCTACCACTTTGTGTACTTCAAAGGCCTTAAGACTTCTTTGTATGTAAAACAATGAAGGGATGTGCTTTTCTTTCAGGTTTTTGGAATGCAGAACCTACACAAAAGCCCTAAGAACTACATCGGAATTTGAAATAATACACATCTGGAAAAGTGCAAACTTTTTCTCTATCTTTCTACAAAAGTTCTTGAAACAAATGATTGTAGAACTCAAGCTTTAACAAAGCCCGGTGAAACCATGGCTAGGAACGTACCCCGTCTTATTGTCTGCTGGCACAGCACAGATTAGTGTTAAATGGAATAGAAAAAGGGTGTGAAGGAGAAAGAAAAAATGTAAAAGCTGCTCTCCAGTATTAGAACAGACAGTTGCATTAGCTTTCTAATAAGATGAGACAGCGCAATAAGCCTAGAAAACGGGAGAGAACCGTTTCCCAGCTCTTGTCCCCCCCCCTTTCCGACAGTTCTGTTGTATATTTTTTCTATTCTTGCTACTTGCATCAGGTCATACTGGCTAGCACAGAATAAGCATATCATGGGTTTAACTCGTAAGGCATTAATTATACTGTCTCGTCCTGACCTCACTTGTACTCGTAATCAACTTCTTGCAGCCTCTCTCCCTCATCGCGGATGTGATCGCCACAAAGTTGAACCCCTCGAATGCCACCGTGCACCAACGTGAACCTCTGTTGTCGATGGCCCTTGATGATTTATGAGCATTGCCACCAGTAATCACGGCAATACTTGGAATGCGGAAGGGCAGAAAACTCCCCCGCACATTTCATTAAAACCTCTGTGTTTTCACTGCCCGCACAGGGTCTGTGTTTTGAATGCGTAGACACACCGTGACATTGCCAGGTTTGGCTATAAATGGAGCTATACAGTCAGTAGTACATGGCATTCCAAATTGTAAGCCTTTAGTGGCCAAAAGATTCACAAGTACGAAAAGTCAACAAGACAATTTTCATGGCACCAGCAGAAGTGGGCTGCAATCAAGATAGGAAATGCATGCCAAGGTTGTGATGCGGTGCAATAAAAGGCAGCTATGGGTTTTATGTGGCCTAGAGAATGTAGTTGAGAAAGATCTGAGAGCCTTCCATTACTAACCACCACAGGTGTCTGCAGTGTGCGAGAGGAGACCCCTGGCCCCTAACACACAGGCCCCTGACTGTTTGGCTGCATGCACCCTGCCAAGATGACCACAGACTGCAGACATTGTGTGTGGTGAATCGTAACACTGGAACATAATGAGATCGGGATGCTCTCGCTCGCTGCCTTCTTAAGTGAACATGCAGATTTAGTCCCGAAGGGCTTTCCTTCCATTGACGCATCCTCCAACACAACCCGAAGCCATGCTTCCCTTGCATACTCACCTCCTCTCAACCTGAAGCCATACTTCTCTTGCATACT